>JAQGBX010000025.1:0-63938 GCA_034698745.1 Megaphyllum sjaelandicum
TTTTAAAAGTCAGAATTTATTTGCATTTTTGTAAATTGTGAATCTCACTATGGAGACAGTTATTTGACTATAAATTTGCTATAATTAAGTGAAATTTGTAAAAATTGTACTTATCACACTGATGCTCACCACTATAAAACATACTGATACCAGTATGTTTATACTAGTATCACTATATATCAGTAAATGTATACTAATATCAGTACGAATTTTATACTGATCCATACTAATCTTTCCACCAGGGGTGTTAGTTTGTTTGGAAAACCTCGAATGTTCCAAACTACATATTTTGAAATACATTTAAATATATTTTAAATATATACTATTAATGCTTTATTCCAAATGTATTTTAGTAACTATGTTGTATTTGAAAAATTTATTTCTGTGAATATCTGATGTATAGTTTTGGCGTATGTTCACGTTTGTTTTGATGGAAGACATGTGAACAGATCACTGGTGGGTTGTTTACAAAATGTTGCAATTGTAGGGTTCTGTAAACGTATTTACGTGTTTTCGCATTTATGTTCATTTTTTTAACCAGTTTTTTGACCAATGGCAGCTTTTAAATGTTAGAAGATTGGAGTAAATTTGCCGTTATTCACTGTGGCCCAGGAGGAAGTTTTTGTTGACATTTCCAGGAAATTTTCTCCAAATTTTAAAACATCTTCCCTACAACACTTCTGCTTCTGTGAGTAATTTCAAATGAAAACGAACGTTCTTGAGAAATACCAAATTCTATTGAAAATAATCTTATAGAATGCATGGTTTTGGCATAAGAACGAAAACTATTTTTTGCGGTTGCTTATAGAAACTCTGTGCGTCAAGACATGTTCATTGCTAATTTTTGCAGGAATTTTTAACGACGCACACGTATAGATTCAACATTTATACATGTTTGTGTTTTCGTAAAAGAACCTTAAGTGTATGGAATAATTGCCTGCGGATGGGTTGTTTACAATTTTCATCTGAACACGCATAAACCTTCAAAACTTGTATTATTAGATACCTTGGATGCATAGTACGGAAGGGTACAAACAGTACCATAACTATAGAACCTATAGATTAACGACATGCTTCATAGGTGGCGCTCGGATATGGTGGAGACTAGAGAGCCTGTATACTGGCTCTCTAGTGGAGACTAGAGAGCAGTATAGGCTCTCTAGCGGAGACTTAACACCCTTCATACAGTATTCGGAAATTCCCCACCAGCTCAATTTTAGTTACGTAATGCACAAGGAACTTTTGAAATGGTCCCCGTAAAATACCCGTAACGTGAACTCAATTTTTTTGCACCTTTTTTAATAGGTTGCAATTGGCATGCAGTCTAGCGCTGGGAATGGGGAATCCCTCAAAAACTGGTATCACGATTAGGAAAACAATGGGAGGGAAAAAAAACCAAGTACTTGAAGGTGTGTAGAATTTTTGGAAGCCACGTTCGTTACACGAACACGCAGTGTATAAATAAACATGGCTCGACTACATTTCTTTTTTCAAAAAATGGAAATTTTATGCCGGTAAAGCCTAATCTATAAATAACCAACAGAAAAGGAAAGTGACAGGTTTGCTGATTGGTATTAAGGCGTGTGATAATGCATTTGTTTCGATTACTTAGATCCTGTCCCCATGGTCGTTTTAGCCGTGTTTTTTTTACGAGGTTTTGTCCAGTGCTTTGCAACATTTCTAAAAAAAAAAACTAAAGTGGAGACCAATGACAGTCATTAAAGGGACAAATCGTTTACATAATCATGCTTACATGTTGACTCCAACATGGAAATGACAGGCATTGTAGGTGTTTTACACTGATGAGTTCACGCAAACGAAAATATGTCGGGAGTTGCAGAATTGCCCTTCGGTAATGTCAAGACTGGTCGAGTCACGCCAGGGTGACCGAGAAACGTCAAAAGCCAAAAAAAAAATCGGGCGTTTGTCATGTTTTTTTAATGGTTTAAGTTTTATTTTCCATATTTTTCTTGATCACAACTAAAGAAGTACCATGTAGTACACTCATTAGTAGTATATGGTGCCCTGCCAGACAGGCACCATATACTACTTCCGTTAAACACGTGTTAATACAGTAAAACCTGGAAAAGTGACCACTTTTTGTTGACCACTTTTTAGTGTTTTGTTTTTTCTAGTGTACATTTCCTTCATAAAAATTCTTTGTATATAGTGATCAGTTACCATCTGTCTATTGTGTAGAGTGACCAGTGTGTGCAATTTTTACATTGCCAATGTACCTTAAAAAGTGATCAGATAACAGATGAGTCACGTTGCATCTTGCTTTAACCCTTGGACATGATATGATTCTGTACTTTTTTGGTTTTGTAGCTTTTTACTACATGTATTACAGTCTACATCTACACTTGTATAAGTGCAGTGTACATGTTCATTATTTTCGTTTAATTCAGGCATTCTTTGTATATAGTGACCACCTGTGTACAGGGACCATCATAGCATTTTTTTTTGGTCGTCACTCTGAACAGGTTTTACTGTACATCACACAAGCCTACTTGCAATGCAGTTCCTAAAAGTGGAAACACCCCAATTGAACTAAAACTGAAAATTGGTTTCCGAAACTACTGTATATTCCAGGCAGGCACCATATACATGTACACGTGCCTCTTTCTTTAAACACATGTAAATGTACAACACAAAAGTTTACTTGCAATATTTTTAAAGGTGGAAATACACCAATTGAACTGAAACTGAAACTTGGTCTCTTAATTGGTTGATGTCATTTTCAATTTACTCGTAAAAGTTTATTTTCGACTAGGCAATTCCAAAACACCGATATTTACTTCAGTATCGAAAATAGATTTCTTGCTAAGAGCACACTTATGGAAACGAGGCTGGAATGAAATGCACCAATTTCGAACATATTTTCCAAATTAAAGCTAATTCACTTAATGGATTAAATCATTAAATAGATTAACTCAAGTGCTAGTTGGTAATGGGTTGATGTTCGAGAGATATGTAGATGGCCGAAAATCTGGTAGCATTTCTTAGCTCTATTTACAGATTATATTCCTTTCGCTTTGGCGTCGTTTCCGCAGATGGCGCTGAATGTCGCCTGTAATCATACATTTTTGGGCAGCCTTTAGCGCCATCGGTGGACGTACGCAACACTACAGGAAAACTGCTGCAACACACTATGAAATTTGAGTCAAGCCTATTGGTTTACAAATTATTTCACCTTCAACTTTTAAGTGTATATTTTCTTTACTCCGCAATTCCTTTCATTGAAGAATTTCGATTTTTATCTTCCCAGCGTGTTTAAAAATAACACCAGACGCGAGCAAAAAAACCTATTTTTATTTAATAGTATTAGGTTTTTTTTGTATTAGTATTTACCCTTTTTTATATTTTTTTAAATACTAGTGAAGGGATAAACCCAGTTTTGTGTCAGTTTGATGAATTACGCCCAGTCATGGCGTTACTTGAACCGTTCGCACTTCCAAGGTCAGCTGCAGGCACGCCCTCTGCCGACGCACATCGCGGCCCCATTGATAAAAGCGATGACGTCACGTTTCCCTATTTAATTGCCAGCTGGCCTGCTTAGATTAAAAACTAAAATTAAAAAATAGGTCTCGGGTGACGGAGCTGTCGGACATTTTTTGTTTTTTATGCTTGCGGTGTAAAATTCAAGTGAACATCATTTTGTTTCCTAATTTGGTGTCCGCCGTTCTTCCGGGAATACTTGTTTGTAAACGTCCAACATATGTAAATGATTGCCTAATAAGCTTTTAACTTGAGGAGAAAAAAAAAGACAAACAGGAACTTAATTAAGCCAAAAGCTTTGAACACATTGCAGAAACGTTTCTTGAAAAGTTTCTGAAAAAAACTAGTTGCAAAATTTCTTGAGAAACTTAAACAAAAAATCCAGTTTAAAAACCAAGTTTTTTCCCCCCTCGAGAGTCGGTAAGATCAAAGGGAAGAATTGGCGGTGGCGCTGCTATCAACGCTTCGTCTGCACAATATCGATATCGCGTATCAAGGCGTAAACGTTTATGTTTACTACTAGACAACTGTTTAAAAAAATGGAAAATAATAGAATTTAAAATACTAATGCACCTACTGACTTGATAGTATACTAATTTTCTCCAGTCTCTCGCATATTTCAAGACGTTTTTAAGAACAACAAAAAAATGATTGGCTACCTTAAACTTATGCTGAATTACGAAACTGTATTAACAGTTAATGAATTATTGCATAATAAACAAGAAACGTATACAGTTCATGAGTTTAATAGAAGGAGAAATTATCGAACTTTTAGTAGCATTTTATGTCGTTACGTCTGAAAAACTTTTGCAAAAAAAAAAAAAAAAAAATCGATTTTTCGAAAATGGGTTTTGCAGTATGTAAAGGCTTAAGATTTATGAAAACTGATTTATATATTTTTTTAGAAAAGTTTATAGTTTCTGGTTTTTAGTTTTGGTTTATTTGTATTGTTTGCGCTGGGCTTAGCATCCTTAAATTAACGTTGCAAAACGCACTTGTTTAAATTCATATTGACAACGGATGTTCCAACATTGGCAACAGGAGACATGTTTTTACGATAAACTGCGTCGCCGCACATCGCAATTAACTATCGTTAGATGCGCTGAAGGACAGTTTATCGCTTGATGCAACGCGTTAGCTTCCGGGAACTTTCCTTAATTGTTCAGGGACATGTTTACCGATCTTCAGCTTCGCCTCTTCAATTTGTAAAACTTTCCTAAACGACTCTTGTTTGGTAATACTCTGCTAGATAAGCTAGAGATTAAATTTGATTGGTGTGCGGGTCACGTGCGCAACGTACAATAAACATGCAGTAATGTCCAAATTAAATGAAAGTATCGAGAAAATTATAATTACTGATTTCCAAAAAAAAAAAAAAAAAAAAAAAAAAAACTGACGAAGAACCGTTATCTACTATCCAATCGACACGTTATCAATCAGTGCGGGAAATAGCAGGTCGTGGACGCCAATACGTACAATTTTGTAGTTGAAAGTACCAAAATAATCTGCAATTAATTTTTTTGTATAGTCATCACTTCGAAATTCAAACCTCCGGGGATTTTAGGGATAATTGCTCGGGAATGCGAACAATTTCAAACGAACCTTGGAATATTGTGGCTTGCAGCTTCGGGTCAGAATTTCCCAGATTTGAGGACCCTCCCCTCTGGAAATGAAACATGGTGAAAAAAGACGAATGCCTTGATGTATACACCACTGTTCAATTTCCTGGTTTGTGTTTTCTATATTATACGGAAATTTATCTCACAATGTAAATTTAACACAGTGATGTCACGTGCCAGTGATGTAAAATGGAGGAAGCAGTCAATGTGCTCAATGTCTTTCTCAGAAATGTTTTGGTATAATGCTTAAATAGCTATTCCGGGTGAGGTTTGAAGACATTTTGATTGGACGTCGTCTGCTACTTCATTCTTTTCAAAGATATTCGTCGAAATTGACTATTTTCTACTTTTTTGTATATATTTCAGTATTTTTGAATAATTGGAGTCATCGTAAAATCGTTTTGTATCATGCAAGGAAGTGTATTCGTCATATTTCAAAAATACTTAAAAAGGTCGCCATTTCAATAACATGTAAACAGAATATAAAATCTAGTGTTTGTTATTCCTCACATAATGCAAAAATACTGAAATATATACAAACGATTAGAAAATATTGTCAATCTTGACGAATAGCTTTGAAAACAATGAAATAGCTGACGACCTCCAACCAAAAATTGCTTCACTGAGGCTCTGGACAAATTTTCGAAGTTGGTTGACAGTAAACAAAATTCTGCAAGGTTTGTAACAGCAGGTTGTCGGATGGAACAGATATACTAGTACATGTAGTTCGTGGAAGCAAAATGAGGAAATTTGGATATACAGTATGTTGTCACAGAAATGAAAATTCAGATTTAATTTATTTCTTACAATATTATGCAGGTTAAAAGACTACTTTGAATATTGGAGAACTTTCTATTGAGACTTGTTTTCCACTGTCCATGTTTATATTTTGCCTATAGTGTTTTGAACTTCAGTAAGTATTACAACACTAAGGGTGTACAATAATTCCTTTGAACTTCTGTACAAGTATTACAACACTAGAACAATTTTAAAGGGTGTACAATAATTCCTGGTAAATTTTTTTTATTCTATATGATTATTTAGACAGAAAAACTTATAAAGTTGTTCTGAATAAACTCTATTCCACATTTTGAAAAGTTTCCGCAACTGTTTGTTCTTTTGTCATGTTTGCAGACAATGCTACCCCTTGTCAAAATTCACAGCAGAATGAACATTGTGTCGGAAGGTTTATTAAACAAAATCAGACAACACGAGTTCAACAATGCTTTTTAACTTTAATAAAAGCATAATTTTGGGTGTTTTCGTTGTCGAAATAACCTTGTTTAATAATTCAACGTTTATGTAAGTAAAATTTTACCTATACTTTTTTTTATGCTGGAATTGAATTTATACAGCTTCTGACTTAATTCACGAATGGAAAGTTTCCACGTTTTCTCGGATAGCGCAAAATCATTAATTGCAATATCATGTTTTCGTGAAAATGAAAAGGATTTCAAGTACAAACAAAGTGATCATTGAACTTTTAAGCTGAAACTCTACAGAAACAATACGCGTAAACAGCGAGTGGGCAATAACTTTACTTGTTGTTTGGATCTTAAACTGACAAAAATGTAAATGGAAAAGTTTTCAGGTGTAAATTTAGGGAGATCTCAGTGTATTGCCCTATTTTTAAGGGATTATTGATCTTTGCGGAAAATATATTTCTCGTCAAAGTCAATGTGGGCAGCTTTTACCTGTTCGGAGTAAAACCTAATCAGCGAAGCAAATCATCTGTGAGGCTTTATACTCATGACTCCTGATTTACCACGACCTATATTTGGCTGAAACAATTAACATTTTTTTTCGTTATTTTTTCTCAGAATATGCACGTGCAAAACGGATATGCGAGATTGGGTGTTTTGATTGAATATACGAGCACTTCTAATTTTATTTGGTAAAAAAAAAATGTAACCCGGTGAAAGTTGTCCGAATAAAATTATCTAGAAACGAAATCGCTGTAGGTACAACATGGGCTGGACGGGGAAATCCCAGGCTTTGCGGAAATGGCGGGAGAGGTCGCTTGTTGCAGTTCATTGCATTATTAATGGTCGCATTCGGACATTCATTTCGGCTTATTGAATGTCGTAAAACAAAGCTAAATTCTGCACTTTGTTTTCGAGTGGCCGGGCTCAACTGCCTAGCTCGTTTATTGACAGCTTTGCATGCCCACGGAGGCCTGTCTCATATTTCAGCAATATATTAATTAGCATGACAACCTGCCATAAAAATTGCATCTTATTTGTTTCGCGTATAATTGCAAATAGCGGGAATGTTTCTGCGACAAGTCGTCAAGAAGCACTTCAGGGCCTCCTTTCGTCGGCAAACACCGCTAGGAGGTGCGGCGGCGCTTTCACTTAAAATATGCAAAAGTTCGTGCTTGTTTCAGATTGACGCTATCGAAAATATTGAAAGGTTTAACCTTCGCAGATTTTCGAATCAGAATTTTAAATGCTGTATTTGGCAGCTTGCTTTTCAAATAATCAGGCATGTTGAATGTGTCAAGTACCTCCCATGACATGTATATTTCTAGAAATACATATATTTTTATGGTGTTGTACCACATCGAAATGCAATGTGTTTCATGATATGTTTGCAGCATTGCAGATAGTTTAAGTAACTATAGAACTAAATATTTTCAAAAAAAAAAATATTCTGCGAAATGCGCATTTCATTCTTTTGAGATTTCCCCACCCTTGAATTGAAAAATAGTTGCAAATTTTAATTACTTTTAAGACGCGCCAACTACTGATCAACACATATAACAGCTAACAAATGTTTTTAATTAATTTAACATGAGTAATATTGGATATTCAAAAAAATTTAAACTCAAATGCCTGCCCAATCCCATCGTTTTATTACAAAAACCAACCATGCATAGGGTGATATTATTTTATAGAATTAAATGGGTTAAAAGCAGAATGGTATAAGTGACTTAACTTACCTTTTGAGATAATTACATTTAAACGTTTTAAAAATACTACAATTGTATGCTCGGTGTACTTATATCTAGTGACACTAAATGGCAGCACATGCTCCATGTCACTTGTATCGTTCTGATACTTAAAATGTGCCCCCTCAGTGTTGAAATTCTGCACTTAATCAATTTTTGTAATTTTGTCACATATATACCGTTCTGCTTTTAACCCATTCAATTAATTATTTTCGAAAATAGAATTCTGCGAAAAACGAATTATTCACTTTGAAATTTCCACACTCTTGAATTGTAAGATGTTTGAAAATTTCATTTTAGTTTAAAAAAGTGCCATCTACTGATTAACACATACCCGTACATGTACAACATTTAAAAACTGAAGTTTTTAATTAATTTAACACGAGTCATATTGGATATAAAAACATGTAAATTCCTATGCTAGCCCATTCTCATTGTTTTATTACCAAAACCAACCATAGGGTGATATTATTTTATAGGGGTGCAACCTGCGCTCCGTATATTTAAGAGGCAAGTTGCGATTAATATTCAAGTGACACATTTCATAAAACTTGTTGAAAATGATGCTTAATGACTTTAACGTTTGTATAATAGTATTATAGGGAACCGAGCATAGCAACATTCTAAACGTTGTATGGTTTCAGTAATCCTCTATAGTTTTATGACTAAGTGACTCGTGGCCGTTAATTTAATTGAGAACATTTATAGTCTATTCAATATTAACTATAACATTACGAAGAGTCGCATAAGTCCCTCTTCCGTTTCAACGGTTCTATTTTTAAACTTCACAAGGTTTAACTCCATAAAATTCAGACGCTTGCTGAACAGTATAATGTGGAAATTAAGCAAGCTCTGCAAACAAGGCGCTGCTTGCAATTTGTGCCAAAGGCGTTAAAATTCAAGAATAGAAACAATGGACATAATGTTTCACCCACTGACCCCTTAGAACTATACATTCTAAATTTCCCATTGTTAAAATTCAATTATTTGGACCTTCATCGCCGTGTTTAATGTGCGAAACTTGAACAACTTTGCAATATTGTTGTAGTTAGTGCAATTATAGCTGCGGGGCAACTTTTTCGATTTTACCTGAAATTTCGAACTACTGTACTTTTGAGGAAGGTCTTGGTGCAGTCCAACAAGAAAGTTACATTGGTCGGCACTCGGAATCAAGGTATCGAGGAATCGAGGTAGCTAATCTAAATATGCAGTCCCATTCAACTTCAAATATTTTAAAGTCAGTTTATCTTAATCTTTGAGGTGGATTTGTCATATAGTGATGCCAATAAGATATTCGAGGTTAAGGGTGGTGGATAATTGTAATTTTTTCAATTTAAAATTTTCTTAGAACGACATTTATGTAAATTTAAATATACTGTACTTATGTTCAACAACATAAAATAATTCCTGAAAAATTGCAAATCTTTTGTGAAACTAACGTCCTCAATATGTCCGCCATGACCTTTAAGACTTCTTATACATAGTCGTTCTATTAGTTGGAACATTCCTGAAACAGCCCAGTGTTCAGCTTAATGCGAGGTTTTAACTCTTGCAATTTTGTTTAATTGTAAAACAAAATTATAAAATAAAAATTGTTTTATAAATGTTTTTATAAATGTTATTAATTATCCAACTCCATTGAATATTGGAGCCATAAAATTGATAATGAAGTTGTTGCAAATAAATGAGCAAACAAATGTCATATACTTCATTATTTCTCTTCGACAAATTTTCTAAACTTGATGCTAATAAATTGTGTCAACATTCCTGAAACGCTGTAGAAACCAAGTACCTTTCCACTCCTTTTCATATTGTATGAATTCAAAATTTGATTGATGGACGATGTCATATCTCGTACATGTAATATGCAGTGACGCAATGTATCCGCAAAGGTCTTAAGTAGAAGTAGAGTCCAGAAGTTGAACAAAATATAAAGATTTTGGGCATTACGAAGGCTTTGATTGTTCTTGGAAACGACAAAGATCTTGACTGAGTTGGCCATCCCATGATTTCAAATTCTGCCAAACCTCCAAACCTGCCGTCTGAAAATGTTATCGAGTATGACCCAAACAATTAGCCATCACAATATTGCACCACAGGAATCCCAGTGCATATCCGAAGGGAATTTTCACGTTATTTGAAAAATTAGGAGGGCAGTTAATTATTCCAAGTTAGGCAACACCCAATGTACGTGTGGCGGAAGTGTGTAAATTAGATACTGTAGGAGTGCCATCCTTCACACACTATTTAAAACAAAACTGCGTTTTCAAACACTTTTTTGTTTATTTTGAGGTCATCTTTCGTGACGTTTTTTACTTATTTATTACTATTATTATTTTTGAGATGATTCTCGGAGTATTGTTTGCCAATTTACGAACACTAAAATTGCGCTCGTTGGAAATCATGGTAATTTTAAGTGGTATGATTTACTTGGGAGAAGTATGAAACTGACCTCAGCGTTATTGGAATTTTATGACATTCAACCGAAGAAAACGACAGCAAAAACTCACTAATAATAGACTTTGATTTGTATGCGTTTGTCTTGACCCAAATTTGGGAGAAATATTTTAAGTGCTATGCAGGTTTTTTTTTTACCCCCGAAAAAAATTTCATACGGTGTTATAGCAGCTGATAAAATCGTAAAACTTAAACGCTCTTTTTCAGACACGCCATGTGCTTTTCGTTTAATGTCCACAAAGGCAGGGGGGAATTAATATATCTTATTTATTCCCTAATTAACAATTAAACGCTTCCAGGAAAGCAATGGGTTATTAGCCGTAATTTATTCGAATAAGAAGCCCAAAAATAGCTCCTAAATTATTGCCCCGTTTGTAGCCACTGGGTGCAGCAACTCGTAATGATTGGTTAGTTTTATTTATGCTAGAAATTCTAGACTCGCTTAGTTTTATAGTCCTGGAAATGGGGAAGAGTAGAGTTCCTGCAAATTTTTATTGAATTTGGCACTCGGTTTATGCCCGTTATCCTTTTGGTCGACCGAACATTTCGCTTTATATCCGACCTTTAACTGAGTTTAGAACTTTTTTAGGGCCACAAAAAGCGCACCACACCTATAGTATTTAAAGTCCCATGTGGTGCGTCTGTGGTTAGTTAGGATTACGACTGCTTATAGTGCAATTGAGCTCGACAACACACTATGAACTTTGGAAATTACAATAAATTGCAATTTCGTGAATAAAACTTGAAGATGAAACCGGAAGAAACTGAAGCTGCTGATAAAGCTACCTCCACACTGGAGGAAACTTGTAGGAACTTCTGTTGCTAATTGCTGCAATTGGTTTGCATGCATTTTTTGTGTAATTTTTTAATTAAAGTGAAGTACTTGATTCAACTCTTCCATAAGTGATATCCGCATTAAAAGTACGAAATGCATTGTTAGAGCAAATCTAATAACTTAACAAAATATTATAACCAGTATAGAAGGGTGTTTCCATACTTTTTTTGTCATGGAATTTTCGTTTTTATTAATTCAAAATTAAGTTATATATTTTAAAAAAAATTCTGGTTGTTGTTACATAATCAATTTACTATAAGTGTTATTGTAAATGTTTTCATACTGTTTCCATACTTTTTATACTGTATGAATTCACAGTACGGGCTTTCCAGATACATGTAGTTTTCTATAAAGTGAAGTACTTATTAACGTACTGTATATTGAATCAACTCTTTTCATATAGTGATGTCCGTATTAAAGTACGAAAGCAAACTTTATTCTCTAATTTAGAAAGTTTGCTCAACTTGAATTGTCACTGCAATTAGTAATGAAAAAATAGCCTTAAAACGATCTACACTCAATTGCAAATGTGCCTGTATTGTTAACATTCGCAATTGTCAAGATCGGATCTTCAAAAATGTCCTTGGCAGAGTTCAGCATTTACCATCAACATTTTGATCAATGCTCGTGGAAAAAAATATCAATATCTTACTCGGCGACTATCGGGCAAATGATTTAACCTTGAACATCACTTTGGATATTTTCTATAGTGGAAGACAGTAAAGTCCCAACGACTCGTAAGTGTGAAACCTACTTCGGCTCGTATTCAATTTGTTTCGGTTTAGAAAAAAAAAACGAAAATATTTTTTATCATTTTATTTTGTAAATTGCAAAGTAGCGCATGTTGTACGATTTTATCTGAGGTTGAATAGAAAAAAAAAGTCTCTGGAGACAGGCGTTCGGTGAAATATAGTCTAAGTCATTTATTTTTATTTCGCTTTTATACGGAGCTGGTCTTGACTTTGAAATACGTATCAGCTTTTTATCTGGCAAGTACACACACATTCCGGAGGAAAGGGAACGACTCTTAAGTGGTCAGAATATTAAATTCCACGCATTTTAGATTAGAGAGATGATAAGAGCAATGAAAATCTTATCGCCCAGAGAACCCCCCTCCCAAAAAAATACTATTTAAGCGCGTATGGATTTTTGGTTTTTTGAACAGGAGCGAGGGCACTGCCTCCTGGTATCACGACGCCAAGAAACAAGGCCATTGAATAAACTAATGAGGTTTTTTTTTCTGAAAGTTTTGTCGCAGTGCTCCCATGATAAATGCGTTCGTTTCGATCTTTCACTTTTCCCACGTAAAGCCTCCGTAATTTTGCTCAAATTTATACATCGGCTTTTCGAGGTCCTCCATGGCGCACAATGGCCGAGTGTGTTGAACTTGGTGGAAATGACAGCACGGATTTGCAAAACTATCGTAAATTGCGACTTTTCTTTCCCAAATTTCACTTTCATTCTCAAGCCTAATGCTCCTTTATTATAGGCAGTTTGTTGCTAGGGGAATAACTCCATCAACGCTCCGATTCCGATGCCTGGCCCATTGGTCACTTATCGCGAATTTTTGTTGTCCATTCAATCTCCGAAGATGACCAGGGTGCGGCGAGATTCCTCGTAAATTTCTGGAACTGTTTTCTTAGAACTACATGTTCTCGCGCATTTACGCCATTTAACACGTTTAACCTATCCCGAAGTCAATACCCGATGTGGCAAAACCTGCCTGAGACGGTGTGGAATTTCGGGGCTGGTAAAATGGCTAGGTATGGCATTTCTATGCCATTGATTTATTCATGGTACTCCCAGACTTGGAAAACCCGAGAAAGTCAGGGAAGAATGGCTTATTTTGAAAAAGTCAGGGGAATTCACCGTAGTCATGTTGTCACGATCCAAAATTAATGCTTCTACGTAGTTAGTTCGGGGCCCATTTGAAACTAAATTTTTCCAGTACAAATTTGCAAAATTTCCCACTTTATCCGAGGACAAACTTGCAAAACTTTCCGCGTTTTTCGAGTACAAATTTGCGTAATGTTCCCCGCTTTCCGAGGACAAATTGGCAAAATTTGCAAAATTTTCCACTTTTTCCGAGGACAAATTTGCAAAATTGACCACTGTTTCCGAGGACAAATTTGCAAAATGTTCCACTTTTTTCGAAGACAAACTTGCGAAATTTTCCACGTTTTTCGAGTACAAATTTGCAAAATATTCCCCGCTTTCCAAGGACAAATTAGCAAAATTTGTCATGTTTTCCGAGGAAAAATTTGCCAAATTGTCCATGTTTTGCGCTTACGAATTTGCAAAATTTTCCGCGTTTTTCGAGAACAAAGTTTTAAAATGTTCAAACTCTTCGTAATACAAATTTGCATGATTTCCAACTTTTTTTAGCACAAATTTTCAACATTTTCCGGATACAAAGTTGTCAAATTTTCAAAATGACTCAAAATGATTCAAAACTTAAAAAAAAAAAATTCAAAATTTTAAAATTATCGTAGATAACATTGTCATTGTCAGGATTTTTTTTTAACCCGGAAAAAGTCAGAGAAGTTGAAAATGAAATTTCTGGGGGAACCCTGTTATTATTTCGGTTGTGCATCGTTGTTTTGTGTCTTCTTAATTTACCCAATTTGTTTTTAATATGCAGTACTAGGCTGGAATTACGAAACGATATCTGAAAGAATGCGCGTTAAATTACCTGGAAAATTGAAAATTTTCAATCAACTTTGGGAAGTGCTTTACCATCGTTTAAAAGGATGCTCGAGCATCTACTTTGCTTCGCCTTATTGATTTTTTTTATAAGAAAACCTCTTGGTGTTTCGTTCTTTATGAGATTTTTTCCGAAGATTGTTTTAGGTAATGGATTTTAAAGTTTCGCTCACGTTGAAAGTATTGATCACAATAGATGGCGCTTTAGGAATTTTCGAAACTTTAGGAAATTCCAATTTTTTTAATTGTTTCCTTCGTTAACTGTAGAAATCAAATTTATTGGAAATGTTCTCATAATTACTTATACATGTATGCGACTCATACAGTACTGTAATGTAAATAACAAATAACATTACCGCATTTATAATTGCTCATACTTTTTGGGTTGTTCGAAATCGTATGTAAGTTTTACTTTGTTCGAGGTTAAAAATCAATATTCCGGCAGATTTGCGCGGACGTACATCTGGATTGATTTTTTGATTCATTTTTTTTTAAAAAAAATAAGATTTTTGCCCATTTTAAAAAATGCATGTCTAATTGAATTTTTTAGAATACATTTGAATATATATAGAATATTCCGATACTTAAATGACTGTTTGTTAAATTGTTTAATGATACTGAGTACATGTAAACAAATCAAACATACTGGATTATCAACATGTTATATTGTATATAGACAATTTTACCACCATGTCTCATTTGTTGTAATATACTTTTTTTTTCTTCGAATTTATTTTGTATAACTTTTAATAATTAAAGGACATTTTTTTAAAAAATAAATAGTACATGAAAAGTTTGCAAATTTTGAAAATGTTGTAGATTTTTAAAGTTCTAATCTTAAAAGCCAAATTTGATGAAAATGACGTAATTATCCAAAAGCAATGATCTTATTCATGAATGCGACTGCACCATCTAATCTCAACATATTTTTCGTTTGGTATTTTTGTATAAAAATCTTGTCCAGATGACCGAATCCAGCATAAGAGTCCGGAACTATTCAAGAAATCGCGGCATCTTAGAATGCTTTTTATATTCTGTATATATTTCGATCAGTGACCTCTGGTTGTTCTTCCATGCAAGATAAAACGTTTCTTTATTCCAATGCGAACAATACCTGACCCATCATCACAATTCGTTTTTTCAGATTTTTTTGGATTTGGACCTATATGGCGTTTGCGCAGTCTGATTTACTCGTCACTTAGCCCTAGGGAAGGGCTAAAACGAAAACGTTTCATGGGTTTAAATCATCGCGTTTGGAGATTGTTTTTACGGGCCATTAGCGAAATTCGGTTCGAATGTCTGAAGTCAGAGAGTTAGGGTCAATAAAAGTTTCAGACGAAACTGTGTGGGATCAACAAGGGCAAGAACATTGCGGCCAGCATACTCTGCAATGTATGAGCAGCAAACAGCTGTATATTGAAACACTTTTTCCGCAAATTTTTTTTCTGAACATTTTGGGATTTTCCTCGATTTCAGTTCTGGTAAAAACCTATTTGTCGGATAAAATATGTTGGTAAAATTGCAAATATTACACCATTAGAGGTTGTTGAAGTGATGTGGAATACATTTGTTTAAATGATTTTTTTAAAGAATATGTAAAAACATGAAATGTAATATTGGTCATTATACATTTACAGTATTAGTACGCAACACGTTAATGATATTTCAGCAATTTGAGCATACACATTTGGTTAGAAACATATTCGCATTTACCATGAAATTTTGGTGGAAAAATATTCCCATTTACAAAGAAAATTTAGTAATGAAATATTCCTATTACATGTATCTTTGAAAATTTATCGAAAAAATATTTTCACATACAATTAAATACAGTACATATATTTTCGATATTAGTTTACTATAACGAAATTTCATAATTATAAATGCAAACTTTTTAATTATCAAATGTATCACGCTTCATTAGTTTTTGAAAATTAAAAAAAACTTTATGATGATGTTGAAAAGTGATAAATACGCACAACTGGTATACATTAAAAATTTAACTGAAACTGAAATATGTAATTTTTTTTAATTATTTCCCTTCGTTATCTGTGGAAAAAATTCTCATAACTATTTAATTTTATACGTAAAACCATTTTCGAAAAACCTCCACTGATTAAACCACATGGCACTCTTCAATATACGAGCGTACTGTACATGTATGTTTGTTTTTTTGAGTTAATGTGTTACAGATAGTAGTAATTGAGAGCTTTTTGATAAATTTTCCATTTAACCTTCCAATCAACCTTCAATGGCGCTAAATCCTGACTGAACTGGTATTTTACAATCATTAATTCTCAAGCAACAATTCGTGTCTAACATATACTCCTCAGATGCTTTTATAGATGTCTATATTTTTATGAAGATATTTTTATAGTTTTCTAATCAATTCGCATTAAGAAAGCTTAATACCTGTCTGGGTCTGGGATGCGGACATTAGTCAATGACAGTACTTTCAGTTTTAACCGAAATGTTGGACAATTTTTTAAGTGCCACAAGGACGAAGGCTTTATAAGTGAAGCACTTCAGCTCGAAACAAGAAGTTACATTTATTACATCTGTGAAGATTGATCCAAAGAATTATATTGATGAAGTTGTAGGATTTCTTCCAATGGTTATTTATTTCTTAGATTATTGTAATGCACAGTGCTTCCCCGAGCGGAGGGAAATCATTCTTACTTCCGATGATGTATAGATGTGTAAACTTAAACAGAAGTTCATTGGTTCCACTGCTTCTTTTCTGGTGCCAGGATGTTTTCTTATGAAAAATGGATTTCCATTTCTCAGGTTTTTTTTATCCAGTATTATCAGGATTTCCACCTAATTTCATCTTCCACGTAGATTTTTTTTTCTTAAAAGAAACAAGTTCTTCTGTTAATGAAGCTGTTTCATAAATCGAAGTTCAGTACCCCTTCTCAGTAATAATGAAAAATGAAAGGAAGTTATAATTTCGGATTTACGTGCGCGAAATTTGTTTTTCAGAGGAAAAGTCGAATTTGGGTTGGATGAACTTAAGGTTCCTGCAAAAAATGATACGCAATTTCCTATCAGTGATTTGAGATGAATATTTACGATTCGAGCTTTGATATTGTGATTGAGCGCTTTTAAGTGAATCAGATTCAATCGATAATAAGCGCAATCATTTTTACGTAGAACTTTCGTTTTCATTTATATTTATGATTCAGATTGTTAGTTTTTTTGTTTTTGTCTTATTAAAACATTTATTCTTTCCCCAATTTTTCTGATAATGCGTTCATTGTAATATAATTATGTAAATGCATGGACCATTTGATTAATATGACAAAATAATGAAAAAAATATGTATATAAATAAAAAATTAATATGACCAAAAATAATTACTATGACATTTGAACGGCAAAAATCTTATATGTAAAAAAGTTTTCATAATTTTCATAAAAATGTTAACGGGAATTTTAAAAAAAACGCATTTTAAGAGGCATTGTCATTTATTTTATCGCTTTCAATGGCTATTTTATGAAAAATAATCACCATTTTTATTTAAGTACACAGCAAATCTTTTGGAATTTTTTCTTTGTTTGGATACATTTACATGTATATCGTTTTGTTTTTTTTTAAATTAAAGGATTTATCCTTTTTGTTTTTTGGAAAATCTTTTTATAGAAAAATATATTTTCCTCTATTTTGACTTTGGTCAAAATTGAATACAGCATAGACCTTCGTGTAATTCATCAAAAATTTCGTATGGGTTCGATTTAATGAAATATATCTTGAATGCTTGAGATTTCTAAATTTCGTCCATCCTAACCGAAAATTTGTATTATTTGAGTTCATCTTAAACGAAGAAATTGGCATTATTCGAAAATTCTTAAGATATGGGATTGAAAATGTACTATCAGTATTTTGCATTAAACGAGTTCGTCTTAATGAATTTCGCCTGTATTTAATAATAAATACTGCTTAATCCGAACATAGATATTACGGAACCTACTGTATCTCTAGCATGTAGGGTATTTTATAAATCGGAAAATTTTGTTTAAAATGTTACGTTTAATTCAAACATTGTCGAAATCAAAATTATTTTGCCTTGCATGTTGCATCATATTCAAATACAGGCTGTGTTTTTACGCATGTAAATTGTCATTGCTACTTCATTAATTTGCCAGGATCTCTACTAACATTTTTAATGACATATTGTAAATTAAGACTGAATTACAGCTGGCATCCTCGTAAGACCATGTACTTCATTCATAATGGACGAAATATGTAGGACACGTTATGATTTAATTCTGCCTTATTAGTTTCTGTCAAATTTAAATTTCCATTAATGTAAACCTTAAATCTTTTTAAGAAAAAATTACCTTAATTAGTTTCTCAAAATTATGGAGAACTCCTACACGTACTAGCAAGATATGGATATTTAAATTTCGGTTAGTAGAGGTATAATTTCCAAGTCTTAAATTGTCACAAGTGCTTAAAGAAAACGAGTGGATTATTCCTATATCTTTATAGTTTCAGTATTTTGTTTGAACAACATCATGTCTAGATGGAAAATTTCAGACATTTACTTAGTTTTAAAATCAGGACAACCTTTCGAATCTCTTAGGCAAATATTTGACCGTCTTTGAAATTAGCCAAATTTAGCTCTGTAAATTCTAATCTACTTTCTTAGTAACTACATTTCTGTGTACAGTATTTACTAAATCCATCTGGGATTAACTGAATTTCATCTAGAAGTTTTAAAAGCTTTTCATTTGTAAAATGATGAGATTAAAAGAAGCTGTAAGATTTTAATTCAAATCTGCCAATGCTTTCAAATCTTTTCACATGCTTTAGCCTGGATTTGATTTTTGGTGCAAATTCTTAGGGATTATGTGGAGACATACACGTATTTCCATCTAAATATGCATGTAGCCTATATTTTCAATATATTTTCAATATATATTTATTCAAATTGTAGTACTTTACGCTCGAATTTAGATAAACTTAATTGACATCCTTACAAATTAATAATTCTAATTTAAATTTATAACTCCTTGTTTTATCTTTCAAATCTCCATAACTATAGTGTACAGTGGAAACTTTGTTAGGAATATATCGCTTTGCACGAATTTCTGATAGTTCAAACTTATCTCCAGTCCACTTATAGAACACTGGCCGAATAATGTTATTATCTTCTTTTAATACGAATTCTGAATTAAGTTAAAAAAATAATTGCGGCTAAAGCAAATGAGTTTTCGAGTTCCCAAACATTCACGCTATTTTACGTTAAAACGAGCTTTAGACGTTATAACATATATATACGTATTACGTTATAACGGAGAATTCCCTGATAAATGCAGCACTATCTCATTCAACTGCTCTGCTAGGATTTTATCCAAACTTCGATAAAACGTTAGGTCTTATCGTTGAAGTCGTGTTTTGTTTGACTTCTGTTCTTCGTTTAAAATAACAAAAATGTGACGTCCTTTGAACCTCATTTTCAATTGGTTCGGTTGTATCATTTTTTGAATTTTATGTAATTTTTTTTAATTTTTTATTTTTTTTATTTTGGAATTGCATGTTTTCATTTGCTAGTACATTGCGCTGTTTAAATCTTTATATCGGCTCCTAATTGACAATGCAAGATGAAACCCCAACTAATCTTCGTGGAAATCGGATCAACGTTTGATTTCCTGTACTTGCACATGTTTGCAACAGTTCAGAATCTGAGTTTGACACGCATTCCACGCAATTTACAAGACACGCAGACCGTACTCATTTCTCCAAAGAGCATTTGATTAAAAATAAGCTTAATGCGCAGCTTCGTGACTCCCACATATGCCATTAAGAGTTTTTTTTGTATCATCCATTTGTGGGGAACCAAGGAAAAAAACAGGGTATTTTGGAAATATCGCACAAGAATTGGATCAGTGTCGTGAAATCATTCATCATTCACGTGTTCAATTTCATTCGGGACCAAATTATTGCACTTTCTAGACGCCTGCAAAAAAGGCCAATGCAGCCATATCCTCTTCACGTTTGTGCTATGAAACGTCACGATGACGTCATTCGGGTTCGATTGGGTGCCCCCACCCCCAACTAAAAGCTTGGGTGAATGTCAATGTCAGGGTTTCTTTCAAAAGTTACTGCATCGAAAGGCGTCCTCCTCGAAGAAACTGCATGCGGCATCCGGTTGATTTTCGAATGGGCTTAACTTATCGATTTGCACCACAGTGTTTGCACATCGGCATGTGCGCTCTTTGGACACTGTGTGCAATTCGCAGAAAGATTTGAGAATTTGTCAGTTTTTATTAGGGTTCATTAACGAAATGGGACTATCTCGGTTTGCTTGCCTTATTTATACATGTACGGTGTTCAGCTCTGCGTATTCGTTCATACGAAATGTTAAACAACCATAATGTAAACCTAGGAGATGGAAAATACGAATTCAATTAGCAATTCTGGGTAAAATTTGAGATGAGTTTATTCACGTAGAAGCGCGATGGGGCCTCAAAATAAACGAGGAAAAGTCTATAGACTGGAGATGTGGAAATTAAAACCAATTTTCTTGAAGTTAAAATTTGGAGCAATCGTGCGTTACAGTTTAACTTTTTTCTATGAGTTCAATGAAGAAATGATAAGTTCTGTACATCAAATGCTCAACTGTTCTATGCCTTCTATTTACAGTAATGAACAGTATGTGTCAAAATGATGTTGAAAATGTTACTTACCAAATGTTATTTACATAAAAACTATTTTCGATTTCAAGTATTAACATAATTGTGACATTTAGTATGCGACTAATGGAACTTAAAATTCTTTTTAACTTTCAACTGATTGGTGCAACTTTCTTTCCGATACATGTTTAACATGTTGCTTTGAGTTGGAAGAAGTAATGATAAGATCTGACATCAAATGCTCAACTGTCCAATGCCTTCTATTTACAGTAATGAACTGTATGTGTCAAAATGATGTTGAAACATTAAACTAAATTTTTTTTAAACTTTCAACTGATTGATGCAACTTTCTTTTCGATACATATGTAACTCGATGTTTGTTTCCTAAAGCTACGTCCACACTGGAGAAAACAGATAAACTATTTGTTGTTAACGTGTGTTTAGTTATTCCTGGATACAAATTTATGTAAAACAATTTATGCAAGCAAATGGCAGCAATCAGCAACACCCCGCGGGGGCGCTATATGGCCCGTGTTTCCCCCTGCGCCCTTAAACCACTATTACCAACCAACCAACCAACCAACCAACCAATCAGCCACAAAACGTTCAAAATGACCATCTAATGTGGACGTAGCTTTAAGGTCCAAGTTTTTTGATCTCGTCAATGCCAATTAATGTCCTTATACATTTGAAGAAGTTTTCAAATTGTCAAAAAAACAATTTTGATTTGCATAATTTTTTTGCAACTACCCTAATTTCCTGTCATTGAATTTGTTTATCCAGTTGTTCCTGGAAACAAACTTATGTAATGTAACAATTTAGGCAACCAATTCATGTAAAAAACAATCATGTAAAACAATTCATGTAAACAACTGGCAGCAATTAGCAACAAAAAGCTCCTCTATGTTTCTTAAAAAGTAGATCCAGTGTGGACGTACGTAGCTTTAAGTCGCTTTATGTAATGTAGCGTTAAGGTCCCATTTTTGTAATCCTGTCAATATATTGCAAAGTTCTTTTTTTTATTGTTTTCAAATTGTTCATCGATTTGCATAACCTGTTTTGCAAATACCCGGATTTCTCGACGTTGAGCATTTGCTCAAATTAAAATTATTTTATTTTATTCACGCTGTCGATTAACGAAAGTGCCATCGATTTGAACTGTCAAAGTGCTAAAGGAGCAGGTGTCTCTTCCCCGACATTTTAATGCATTTCATTGTTTCCAATTTTGTCCTCAAGCAGTTTAATGTCAAATACTGCATCGTAGGACACTTCGTACGTGCGTCAGTGTAATGCAGTTACCAATAATTTTCCATCCATAGGTTTGCTGCATGCATCCACCTTCAGTGTCTATTTTTAGACGCACCTAGATTTCTTTATTCTCAACGTTTCCATTAGATGATTAGAAATCCATGAAAATGAGGCTCGGAACTTCAATTCACACCACTTTTCAGGATTGTAATCCATGGACGCGTGGCAGTATTATCAAATTAGATTTTTCCCATAACGAGCTAATACTTCCGGTATATGCCGGAAACGATTCCACGAGACCTATTTTATGCCAAGGCATGCAGTAAAACCCTTAAGTGAGAGGAAAATTGACAAAAAAGAAGAGAAATCGAAGGAAGAAAATAAATTTAACTCGAAGAGACTGTGCAGGTATTTGGTGATGCACTCAGATAGCAGTCTCGGAAACTACTTGAGTCGATGCTTGACATTCTACCACTCCATAAAGCACCATATTTAGTTTAAGGTAGTGCAGGGTGCTAAAGATTCCGAATTTGTACAGGGAAATAAATGTAACGTATTCGTTACATTTCCTAATGTTTTCTTTATTAAAAAAATTAGTGAAGGTAGAAATAAATCAACATTATGGTCAAATGAATGTGCAACGAAGCGGCGTTCTATACTACGTGCATTCTGGTCGAATTATTCTCATTGTATTTTTTTATTTAAATAGAAATGAAATGTTGTAATTCAAATTTAATTCAAATGAATTTCTAAATACGCACAAGAATTTCTTTGAAAAAATGCATATGAAAATATTTTTTTAAACAAATATGCGTTGTGACATATTTTTAAATATATATTTTAATGTATAGGAAATGTATTGGAAATGGATTTTTAAATAGATTTTAATGTACTAGAAATGGATTTTATAATATATTTTAATGCATTATTAAATGATTTGGAAACATTTTTAATGCATTTTACAGTATCTCATGAAATACATTTTTAAATGCATTTCTGCATATACTGAACAGGTATGAAGGCGAATTTTTAATTTGCACAGTGATATTGTTTTCAACTGAGTATCCGATAAAAACATCCCATTCAGATATTGTACATGTACTGTAGCATGACGCATTAAGCTGTACATTTCTGAATTTATATTCAGAAAGTTACTTGTGGTCGTCACGTAAGGCTTTTCACTGAGTTACAAAGCCTTTCCTCCGGAGAATACTAAATCGTATTTGGAATAAGTTTCAGGATGTGCCCGAAGTACCAAATTTCGACCATTCGATTGATTCTAAATAGGTTTTGGGAACCTTTTCCTTATCCAGTTATGCATTAACTTTATTTTATGAAATACTTTTGTACTTTCAGTACTTAGTTTAAAAAAAATGTGTGCATCATTTTAAATGAAGATTTCAAGACTTTTTCAGTACTTTGTTTAGTAGCTCATACCCTGGTTTCATGCTTGCATCGCCATATTGTAGCTACAATAGAAAAGTTGAGCATTTGCTCTGCATATTAAACATGTACTCAGACCTATCTCAGACTTAAATCAATTGATTAATTGGTCTTAAAACAACGATAACCTTGAAGGAGTTCTTAAACCAAATTAGCTACTCGATTTTGCATAGGTGACTTTACAGTTGACAAAAGTTTCATTTCGTAAAGCTTCTGAGTTCCCCTTTAAGGGTGAACGCTTGCCCTACAGTGTCGGATGATATCATTTCATTGTTTCATCAGTCGCCCACATATCCCTATCTGCCTTGAAACATTTCTTTACAAGCTTGAATAATCCCAATGTATTATCATATAAATTAAAACATCTGGCGAAAATCCCTGATAATGTTCAAAAGAGAATTGACAGATTGCCCTCTCTTGTCAGTCGAAAAATGGCGAATAGTAAGTGAAACTTGCTTAAATTCTTGCTCTGGGAAATATACTAGCTAATTGCAAATCAAATTCCTTCTCAAAAATGGATATAAGGGCAAGTGATGATGCACAAACGAATGCTTTGTTTGCATGTTTGTTTCTGTAGAGTGCTGCTTTCATCGTTAAGATGAAGTGCCTATCTATTGATAGCCGTGAATAGGTAAATCACTCTGTAATCCAATAAGTAAATAGTTCCAGGGCTCGAATTACAGAATTCATTTGTCTTCCTGTTTTGAATAGACGTGGTGGGCGAAAGGTCGCATATACATGTATAGCGTAGTGCCCCTACATCCATACAACTTGTATATTGCATTCTATTGAACTGATTATGTTAACATTTATTAAAATATACCTGACGTGTGACATGTTTTCAAAGTTAAACATTGTTGCCATACAATTGTACTTGTACATCGATGTACATTTTGTAGAAACATGTAACTTTTGAGTATCAATTAGTAGTGTTCGGTCTCAGGCACTAAATTATTTTCTGTGATTTATGGTCTGTAAAAAAAATTGAAATAATTAGGAGTTTTGAATTTAATATTTTTTTAAATGTTGGACTTCATTTAATATTTAATTAAATGTTGCACTTCATTTTATATTTTTTTTTAAATGTTGCACATCATTTAAATTTTAAGTCATTTAGTGATCAATACGTGCAACAGGAAAAAATAAATTTTAGTTTTTATTTAGTTAATTTAAAATTACCACGTGGGAAATTTAAATATAAGAAATTCCAAATTTCTTTGTTATCTATCAAAAATGAAAATATCTATTTTTATACCTAGACCTATCTTCATAAGATATTCCCGCTTGTTGGAAACCAATGAGTGGACATTAGCTGACCAGTAGAAAAAGTTGAGAAGATGCATTAAGGATTTCATATGAATTGTGATTTCTAATTTGGAAAACATATTCGAGAAAGTTGTACTATAATTTAAAGTTTTAATCAATCCATACTCAGAATGTAGGTATTATTTTACACGTGGATTTCGTGGAGTGCTTTGTAAATTTAGTATATGTAATTAGAAAACCATTACCCTTTAGATTTTTACACAAAACCGAGACCGATTCAAATTTCTTATTTCCAACTCTTAGTATTGTTTTAACATTTTTTGCACATTGTTACTCAATAGGAAAATTGGGCAAATGATGCACAAAAAACGGAGACTGCAAATTAGTTCGTACAATCAGATATGCATGTACGTACAAGCGAGTTTGTCTTAAAGATGCTCTACTGTATATTTTCCAAGAATGATTTCCAAAAGGGAGCAGAATAATTTCCGAGAAATGGTCAAATGCCAAAAAAGGAGTTGGTGACATATTTGCATTTCGAATTATTCGCATTTTTCAAAAAGCTTTTTCAACGTCTTGGTTTCAGCTATTATAAGTTCAGATACCGGGACCGATTTCCAGTCAAGATTTATAAACTGTGGCATGCATTTTTTGGTGGGCTTTCTCATCTAATGTTCTCTTCCCCGGCCATTTCGTTTTTCGGAAATCTCGCGCATATTCTTTCCGCTCGGATGATCCAAAATTGGATATCGATTACGAAAATATTAAACTACAGTTGATATTCACACTTTACATAAAAAGCCCGTGGTTTTTTTTTCCGCTGTAGAAAGCAAACTTTTTGCCCACTTCTAACTCGTTTTAAAAACGAGCCTTCGTATCGTCTATTATGCATTAGATTTCCAGAAAGAAGCGAGTGGTCCTTAGATGCGCGAAAAAGGCTATTGCATTTCGCCCACAATGAATATATTTTGGAAAATATTATTTGCGGCTATAAATTTCTTTCAAAGAAAGGAGAAATGTATTCCAGTGTCTGCCTCGTGCCGGCTTATCGGCAAATCTCTTTGGTAATAAGTAGAAGATGTACGGGCAGAATGGAAAAGATGCATCACGTGAAAATGCCGTTTTGAGCAAAACCCCGAATTTTCAGCTGCATTAAAATCAGATTTGCACTCGTGAGTGACGGCCATGGAAATGCACCAAATGTTTTACAATGGAATTGCATTCGAAAGCCTTTTTGCACAAAGGAAAGAGTTAGTTTGAACTTGCACTTTGCCGCTTGATAAATTGGTTTTTATCTCAATTTTTAACTTTTTTTTGCTTATGCTAAGTTTATTTGGACTTGTTGTCTGAGTTTCAGAATGAATTTCATGAATAATTTCTTGAAATTTTGGATACATCATTCATGAAAGTTTTTTTTTATTTTTTCGGAAATTTTGACCCGAGGCTTTTGGTTATTTCTTATATGTAATTGAAAATCAGCGCATTAGTTTAATATCTCATTTGGATATTAATTAATTCTTCGCCAATATTAAAATGTTTCGTTAATTAATATGATGTTTGCGTTTTTAAGAAATTTGATGGCCGATTTGATTGTGATGGGTCAGTTAACATTTAAACTACTTTTGGTTTAGAAAACTCTTGTAAATAATACACGTGTACATAAGTTTTATCGAATTTCTTAACCAAATTTCACATTTGTGTACGAAATTAACTTTACAATTAAATTGGTTTTTTTTAAATTGCATTATTAAACAAGATCATACTGTATGTATTGTAGGCAAGGAAACTTATCAAAGTATTCTGATTTTAAAAGTTTGTTTTTCGTTTTGCGGATAATATAACTGCCAATTATAGTCAAATTAAATCTTCAGTGAAAACGCATGTCTTCGAAATGACCGTAACATCGTCTTTAAAAAATGAGTATTTAGGACACCTTTAATTAAGTTCAATAAAGCGAGCTTAGAATATTGTGACAAAATACTCCTGCATGTAGTATAGGGCCTACATTTTAAATTATCTTAATTTTTTTTTAAATGTATATATATATTGTATATACGAAAGACTTGTTTGTCTCGAAAACCTGTAATTCTAAAAAAAAGGTTGTTCAATGCTTACCGAAATACAATTTAGTGCACCGGCCTTCTACATGAAATTATGCACTTAATAAATTACTTAATTTCACCATGAAAATAAATACTTTGATTGCTAAATTTTAAAAAAATTACTACTTATACATTTAAACAAGTAAAGCAAGCGCCTCGAAACTTTAGTGCCGCTACGTGTTATGTTTAAAATTACAACAGTTTATTTCTGGTTTCTGTTGTTTACAAATATTTGATTGCTCTTCTCATAAAATTCAAATAAAACCTCGGTGTATCTACAATATAGTTGCATGAACTTGCTTTTCGGCGTGTTCTTTTGCCTGCATCATCCTAAAATAGCTACACTGTCGCAATGTCAACTGCTCTTTTTCAGGATGTTGAACGTCGAAAACCGTTGCTAATGAAGTTAAGGAGAGTGGTTAGTTTCATGAATGCTTAAACTACCTCAAAAACAAAAACAATTTCGAAAAAAAACAGGTCTTAGCCATCACGTTCCAGAGCCTGGAATCCATAATGAAGAAAGCAAACCGAAAACATCGGCAACGTGCATTGACTGAGAATGTTCATTAGGCTTGGCCCCGCAAACACGACATTGACAAGCAATATTGCCGATTAGACCACGTAATAAAGTCGGTTAATCCTTTCGAAGCTGTGAGTTTTATACCTTAATAACAATTAGAAATACAGTTGTTCGCCGTATTCTGATGAACATATAACGTAATTAAGACAAAATCCTCGTATTGTGCTCAAAGTCTGTAATTTTTAAACTGCAATTTGATGTAAATGAATATAACGAGGTTCTCCGGAGAATTGCCGGAAAACGGTGTGAAAATACTTTTGCAGCGATATAACTAAGAAAATGCCACCTTTTTTATATAAATATTAGTAGTTACAGTACATGTAGCCTGCTTGAGTAATTTATACCAAAATGACATTTTCTAGAATGGGTCCTATGCGGCATCCTAGTAGGCAGTTTACTTCACTTGAGACTATACATGTACATTATTTGGATAGTGTCCCAGTAAGCCAATGTCATGGTTTCTAAAAACTAGTTTACCAAACACCGTTTGACATGGTTAGCGACACAGAAATTATCATTCCGAAATTTAATCAACAAGTATTTTTGAATATTCTGAAGGATTTTTTTAGACACAAACAAGTACAAGATTTAAAAGGCATTTCCAAAGTATTTTCGAGTTAGTAACACGCAGCAAGAAAAAAACAGATTATATTGCATTTTTTTGACGCAATATATTTTCGACAATCATAGTTTCCCCAAACCTGGAAAATTCGGGGAACTTAAATTTTTGGAAAAGTCAGGGAAGAATGACTTGTTTTGAAAAGGTCAGGGAAGTGCAACGTATTAATATTGTCATAATAAAAATGTAATGTTTCCACGTGGTTAGCTCAGGCTCCATTTGCAAAACTGCAAAAATTTTCCCAGTACAAATTGTCAAAATGTTCAACAGTTTGAGTACACATTTTCAAAACTTTCAAACTATTCGTAATATAAATTTGAAATATTTCTAACCTTTCCAGCACAAATTTGCCAAATTTTCTACGTTTTTTGAAATTAAATGTGTCAATTAAGTTTTCAAAACATTTTCGTGCTAGTTTTGTCAAATTTCAACATTTTTTCGTGCTAATTTTATCACATTTTCAAAATATGTTTGTGATAATTTTGCCACATTTTCAAAAAATTGTTCGTGCTAATTTTGACAACATTTTCAAAGTTATTTTTGTTAAATTTTAATTCAAACATGCTCAGACATTGTCCTGTGTCGAGTTTTTCAACATCATGGGCAACATTGACATTGTCATTGGTCAGGGAAATTTGTTTAAATACCCGTAAAAGTCAGGGAAGTTTAAAACGAAATTTCTGGGGGAGCCCTGACAATGCATTGTGTTAAAAAAACTATCTTATATTCGATGTTTATAATGAAGCTGAGCATATATTGTACGTACGATAATGTCCTTATCAGATGCAGTTTATTTTCAATTTTTTATAACTCTGAGCTTTTTTTGTCAACACTGCATACATGTGTGCTGCAAGCTATTTTCGATACTATATAAAATACCTCTTATGTAATACTGCGTGTTTTGCATAGTATTGATACGTATTTTTGGCTCAATAATTCGACGACACTTTTCCATTCTTCAAATGCGGATGCTTTAAAAAAATCGACATTTTTCTTACTGCTTTCAAAAAGAACTCATCTTAGAAGATGTTTGAGCCTCTCCATCCGCTAATCATATCCTTCTGGGGTCCCCTGAATACCTTTTCCAAATGATTACGTGCAATCTTGGGACCCATTGGACTCGTAGTTGGCTACAGGAATGAGCTTCTGGTGTTTTCTACGATTGGAGAAGAGATCTACTTCGTAATCTTCTGGTAACGGATGAATCCCGCTAGCAAAAGCTGGAGAAAAGTAGTCCACGTTACGTCATTGACAATCCCACCCCATTATTTTGCGCAGTTCAGAGGCCTGCAAGGATTGAAGCCTTAACATGTGTCCATAAAAGGGAGATTTTCAAAGTATATTGAAGTTCTAAGAATACGGAAGTAAACGTGTTCGGGAAAAATTTGGAAAGTTTTGTGACTTTTGTGTTACGGTCATTTTTATTACTTATCGGTTTTACACGTTGCGGTGCGGCCCATTTCGTGTAAGATTTACTTTCCTGGAACTCAAGATAGGCTGTAAAATTTCCAAGTAACTCATGTTTGAGTCGCAGGGTTACTCCATACAACTATACTCTCGTTGCGTGATTCATGGGGAATAGTGTGGTGGCGAAAGGAGCTCGTATTTCACGAAAATGTCACGGTCACGGGACCACTGCACCTCTTGAAATCCAGCTTTTAATTATAACCTGCATATTTTAATGAGTCATGCCGTATTAATGTACCACCACGAATAGGTACATTTGCGCCTTAAAACCATCCATCTCCACAAGGCATACTTTTTTAAAAAATTTCTATGAACAGAATACATATTTCACACATTGTGTTTAAGCATTTTGGCATAACGCATGGCTTGCCATTCATTTCCGGAATGCGTTGTGCGGAATGGATCTACGTCAGAATTCATTTCGATACAATAATTCCGAAACATATATGTAAATATCATAGAAGTCCGATGTGCTACTGGCTTGAACTATGTTTGTAAATCTAACAAGAGTGTGGGTTGCATCTACGTCACTATTCATCGTGATACGCAACTTCCGTGGCATGAGTAGCGCATAATATAGAGATGTCCAATACTATTTTCGTGAAGTACGTTTTCAATTCTAACAAATTGAGTGGGGGTTGCAAATATCTGCTCGTTGATGTTGTATTTGACAGTGTTGAATAATACATCGTTGCGGCACTTCAAACGTGTTTATGATAGGCCTACTGATGGCTGGTTGGATAGAACATAATAAAATGCTTTAGAATTGCAGTGACAAGTTGGACTATTCATTTAGACTAATTTAGTAAACAAGTAACTGAATAGTTAAAGTACCATACAATTGTTTGGTGCAATGGGAAATCAGTCACGACTTGACTTTTACTAAAATGAGCAAACGTATTTTTTGCGAAATTTTCCAAATTTAGACCATTTTCAGTCATTACTGCAGAAGCTCATTTGCTGTCATTTTTACTGTATTATAGGAGCTCATAATTTTTTGTTTAGCTTTTAAATTTTGACAAATTGTCTTTAATATTCCTTTTAAAATCTTTTGATTCATTGGATAATTTTTTAATTCCTTATAGAATCTTTTAATTCCTAATAGAATATCCTATTTTTTTAACGAATCTTCTTCTAAACCATAGTAAATGTAGAATTCCCAAATTCATTATATTATTTATTATGTTTTTATAATTGGATATATTGTAGTATTTTCTATCAGTTATAGAATCTCCTAACTTTTTATAAAATCGCTAAATTTTTCCATTAGAATATACTAAAAAATGTACAACAATGTTTTTTGCGAAATTATAATTAGTAAAATCATATACAGTACATGTAGTACAAATCATAATAGGCTGACTCATGTTCAATTCTCTTGCGTAGATGCATTCACAATAATGATTTAACATTTCTAGAATTAAAGTAAATATAAAATGCATGGCTCTACATCAAAAGTAGCTAATAATTGCAGGCAAAAAGTTTAATTTAAAAATTTATGGATTAGACTTAGTGTACATGTACATGTGCACTCGTTCTGATAAAATTTAGGATGAGCCAAATTCTGAAATTATAAAGAAATTCAGTAGGTAAATTCGTGCAGTACGTCAGTCTTCCCTTTACGGCCTTCCATCAATGCTATGCTTTTATTCAAAAAAGACGTCGAGGTTATAGTCTAAAATATTGTATTGAATGTTTTAGTAGCAGGAAATAATATCTTAGCTTGAATAAACTTTGTGTGGGATTTTTCTGGAGCAAAGCAGCTTGCAAGCTGGATTTCCCTTTTCCAATCTTGCGGGCAATGCATTGCAGATGCAAAAATAAATAAACCATTAAAAAACTCAACTGGAAATGCATATATTTCACTAAGGTGCAGTTAAACGTTTTATGGTAAAACGCCCTTGTTTACTCTCGTTTCTTTTGCAGCTTTACTACATCCCAATTACCTCTTGCATGGGTCACCTTGAATTTTTTATTTGTACATTTTTTGTCGCACTAATACTAATTTTTCTTTTTTTATCTTCCTCAGGTGCTACTGAAAGACAGCAGTGACCAATGGTGAGTTGTTGTCCCTTATTTTATGCGATAATGATGCTTACTGGTAAAGACAAAAAGGCAATTTTTTTAGGAATTTATGGGCAAATTATGGGAGATTGAACATGGGGTTATACTATACTGTACATGTATACATTTAAGATAAATCCAGTGAAAATATATATTGGAAACATTGCAAAGGTACATGTAGCTACTTTTCTTATTACATGGCGTTTATGTTATTCATACAAACTGAGAGTTTGATTTAGCACAGCCCAGCTTTAGAAATGACACAAGTCGATGCTTTTCTTTTTCATTTGAGATAAAGCAAGTTTTATTGCATGATAAAATGAAGTGAAAGTACTGTCATCTCATTTTGCATAATTTAATACTGACTAAAACAAGGAATTTAAGATTCGCTAAAACAAGGAGGCGGGGGAGTATATATTATGTGCTCATCGATATTATCGAATATATAATATATTTTAAAGTTTTGACCATTGGAAAATGTTAGTAGAGTTACCAGTTTAATTGTCATGATTTCTGTATAACTTCTATTAACATTTTATTCCACGATCTGAAAAAAAATTACTTTCCAATCATTCACCATGTTAAATTTCATTGCTTAAGAGAATTCAGATTGTTGGCCTGTATGGAAATGTATAAGTACATTGAATATGGTTATTTAAAGATTGATTGACCGAAATGTGAAATGCCTAAAAGTACATAGGGCCGTTTCCATTGCTGTCACAGTATTTGGTCAGTAGTAAATCCGATGAGTCGATGCATGCGTAATAAAGCATCCATCACAAAGGCAATTTTTCCTACAAACACAATTTTTGGGCTGACAATTTTGTCTAAAACCAGCATTTGTCAAGCTACAAATTGCTGAGCTCATGCAGTTCAGACACCAATAACCGATTGGTGGTTTTGCACCGCTCATGCATGCTTTTTTACAATTGTATGCTCCAACATTTGTTTAAACCCATTAGTAAATGGTTTCCCGTTATCTGGACGTAACAACTCAAGAGTGAAAACAGACTTCAATCCTCACCCTGCATATCCGGTTGTCTGTAAGAAAGGATTTCTGGCGCGTGGGTACGCGTGGGACACAGACTGTAAATGTATGTAAGCCATTGGGTGAGCACATCCAAGGTCTGGATGACACTTGCGTGGTAATGTGCCATGGCGTCATCCGCCCCAACAGTCTTGGACTATTGAAGCAGTCTAGGTGTATTGCTCTTCAGAGCGTTATTAGAAACAGCAATTATGACCGACCAAAAGCTTGACCGAAATAATATGGTCACGCGAAAGAACATCGTCATCAACGTCGTCATCAACAACCATCTTCATCAAGTTGCAGAAAAAATGGCCATAGGTGATTATGAATGGGGGAGGAATTGAGTGTAAACTGCTTGAATCTGCGCTGATGGTCTTGCGTGGGGTCAGAAAAAAAACAAGCTAATCAAAGAGAACAGCAAGAAATAACCATCAGGAATTGCCCTCGCCTCGCTATCTATTATTAGCCTCATTAAAGAGGAAGTGTGGATCTGAAGGCGTGGGAAAATAGCATTAAGATTAACTTTCTGAAGATGAAAATCGCAGATTGGGGAGATAATTCACGCGGACTTCCCTAACACCATTACGTGATGCCATTGATGATGAATAAACAGTTCAATCGATCGTCTGGTCGATCGACATGTTACGCTCTGCCAAGAACCGGCCATTTAATGGCACGGTGATAAAACTGTTGAAATTCAATTTCCAGGTCATTGGAATTTTGCTTTGTTAACCGTTAAAGATGGGAAATTTCCGGTGTACTTAATCGAAAAAGAGCTGTTACCTCGGGCAGTGATGCTTTAACCCGAAAGACGTTATCTAGGGAACTTTCGACCCTAAGTCATTTTCATAGGTTCGTTTTGGTGCCTGTTATTGGTGCATTTATGGCACTGTTGGGTGAATTTATCTACGTGCTTTATAAAATGGGGACTTTTCAGATTTCACTCCGTTTTTCCCATTGAAGTCCGATAAGGCTATTAAAAGTGAGCAATTTAGGGTTGGACAAATGTTTTTATAGTAACTCTGATGTAAGGTTACAATATTTTATCAAAGATGCTGGCGCCGTTTGAGAAATCATTTTTTTTTTCACAAACTACATCTATGTGTAGTTAATTGCCAGGAAAAATAAAAACTTATCGTTCAGGGTTAATTTCTAAAAAAAATCAATTGTGGCCTCAGACAGTTTTTTTTCTCTAAATTAGTTGTAAAAAAATATTTCCTCGAATGGCAATTTAACGTTTCTGGGAAATTGTTTGTAATTCCGAAAGTTGGTTTTCGATTAGGTTGGTTTCTGATTTGAAGAGAGATTTTTTTGATTTGATATTCCAATAAATCATGATTTTTAAGTAAGAGTGATAAATCACTTCGCTTGTTCAACGAGTAAATAAAAAAGGGACGTAGTCGGGTATTTGTTTTCCACAAAATCGTTTAATAGTTTTACAAAAATGAAGTATATAGTTCATGGAATTACAGTATATTTTTAAATTAAACGTATATTAGTTTCGTATATTTTTTTTCAAATGATTATGATATTGTAATGGAAAGATTTGTTTCGTGGGTAATTCCGGTAAATTTGATTCTCTATGCAAATAAACAAGCTTCTTGAATTGGAAATACCCGATAAGATTACTTTTCTAAGAAAGAAGTGATTTTGTTCAGAATAAAAGAAATTTATGGGTCTGCTGTCTAGCTAATGAACGGAGGGGGTGGAAGAAAGGATATAACAATTGCCTCAAGGTTCGCAACCCGGGTGGAAAAAAATAAAGGACATACACTGTAGATTGCTAAAAATAGGATTAATCATTTTTGGACATGTCATAAAATATATGATATATGATTTTAAACAGTAGACCCTCATTAAGAAGAACTCGCTTTATTCCAATTTCTGATTGAACACACTCATTTCCACGCTAAGCCACGCTAACGGTTTACAAAATCGCTTCGCAAAAACGAACTGAAACCGACATTAATCTTAATTAATCTTCCATTTAATCTACTGCCACACTGTCTATTTGATTTTCCGCAGATGCTAGAGACTTTCCTCCCCCATGCTAAACCCCAGAAATTTCGTAATTGGCAAGATGCAAAGCAATCTAACGTTAACAAGTGGTACTTTCCGGGGTTAATCAACCGATGACGGTGTCGTCGCTAGGGGTTTATTGTCGATTAATCCGAAGAAAGGTATTGAGCGCAAGCCAATTAGCACCGGAGCAGGTAGAGACTTAACGAGATAAGTAAGGAAGATAACGAGGCAAAGTTCGTCCTAAGGTTTTTGCACGAGTACCATTGCCGAACACCACACTACTCTTATTAATTGTGACGTCACCGAGATGACACTAGGGAGAAAAGGGCGAACTAATTTCTCCATTAGCGTCGTTGTTGCTACTGCATTGATTTTTAGTGCCACTTAAACCGAAAGGTCAGCACTGGGGGGGGGGGGGGTCGTACGATTAAGCCAACTTTATTCGTCGAGTTGGACGTGAAAAGATTAGTGCAACGCTCTGCTAATCTCAAAATCCAGAGATGGATCTACGGCAGACGTTTCGGGAATATAGTTCCTGGAATTTTAATGCCCATGGAAGCCAGTGGATCGTTGCCAGGTCGAGTCGAAACGAGGAATTACATTCACTTGTAGTGGTTTTGGTGACAAATATGCGAAGCTATCCCATTGTTGCGTGAAGGAACTTGTCTCTTTTGCTTCAGGTTTATGCAAATGTTGCGTCTTATCGGGTGGAAAAATTAAATAGTGCCATCCATGGCATCCTTTATGGACATTTAAAGGCTGTAGCAGACATTTGGCATGTATGGAATTGCTTAATGGACATGCATGACCAAACGGTGCATGGAGTAATATATGGCGCTTTGTTTTTACACCTAAACAAGAAACGTTCCTATAAACATGCCCGAAAATGCTTGTTTTATTAATTTTTTTGAAAAGTAGACTATCAATGCATATGTTGCAAGTTTATTGTTGTTTTTGACTCTCTTAGCTAGCCATGCCCCAATTTTACATACTTTACATTGACGTTAAAATTAGTCCGTATATTGTTGATATATAGTACTGTATACTGCTCGTAGCTTCATCTGAAAATTGCCAGTATATTATTACAATTATTATTGCGCATGCGTGAGCGCTGACAAATCGCACAATCGGGTGGTTCCAGCATTTTATTGGTATTTTTAAAATGGAATGAAATTATGTGTACTCCTTTCCATCAGAGGGCTTCAGACGGCACACCATGTAAAGAAAAACTCAGCAGGTTGCGCCAGTGCATTGAAAAGTTAAACTACAAATCGGTTATTTAGTCAGTTAAATTACAAATCGGTTATTTAGCCAGTCATTGACTTGCCCTAATGTCTAGCGCTCATATAAACGTTAAAAAAGCGTTTTGAAGCGTAATGAAGCTTTTGCAAATTCGCCTATGTAATATGTGTAGATTCGGTGTTTTTTTGTGTAATGAATGATCATTTAAAACACGCTTGTTCGCAATGTTTGTACGTTCTACTGTAGGTGACTGCCAACCACTTAACGGTATTGCGTGTTGGCACGAAGTGCGCAATCACTCATGGCAGCTGCGCTATCGGTGATTGCCAACATTTAAGGGGCAGCGCTCAAGACATGTCCAGACATGCCGCTTCGGCATTTTTGCATGAATTGGAAGCTTTAAATAGATCGATATGCAGGCGAGTAGCTGACCTTGACCGCACGGGATAGGTCAGCTACTGAAAGGACTCGACAAATTCCTATCGAATTTGCAGCCCTATTTTATTGTCCAAGAGGATTATTCTGGCCGAGCATTACGTCATTGCGCGTTCAGAACGAGCTTGACCAAGCGTGAAGCATCGATTTAGAAAATAGACCCTGTAAAGCGAAGCATAACGCGTTTTGAAACGCTCACGAGAATGAGTTGGAAAAGATTATTTCGGGTGGAACGTTTGAAACTACATCTACTTTGCTACGTTTTAGCATGCACCTATATTGCGCACAATCCATGCTTCCAAGGTAGAGTTATAGGCGTAATAGCAGGCTTTGAATCGATTGCCATTCGTATTTCTAATAAATCCAGGCATTCCCAAACCGGAAGGAAATATATTGCCGTAGATTAGTTAGTTTACATGGATTTCTTGTCGGGGAAGCGCAGCCTTATTAACGAGAATCTTTACAGTGTCTGCAGTTTCTAGATTTTTTTTGTCAGAGGGATTTGCGGAAAAATCAAAGCTTGATCATTTCTGGCATTTCCCGGCAGGTTTTATTGATAAATTCGTACTGTATTTCTCATTATATCGTTCACTTTTTCTTCTAGATTACCCAATTGGAAACTGTCCCAAAATAGAAATGAGCTTACCCAGTGTTCATTTTATGCTTAAAGGCATATACAGTGTATATACATGTACAAGTACAGTATGCAAGCTATGCAATAAAGGGGATAAAACTTTCATATTTTCGTAAAAATTTCCCAGAACACCAGCAAAGGTAGGCTACTGTAAAAACTCGTTATACCTTTGTTGGTTAATGAGAAACCTGTAAAGATTTTATATCCAAAACTCCAAGTTTTTTTTTATAAAAAATTACCAAAACACCAACAAAGGTACTGTCAAATCTCATTGTATCTTTGTTGGTTTAATGAGAAACCTGTAAAGGTTTTAAATATGATACGGGAAAGTTGGGAAACCTTTAAACATATACTGAAGAATTTCCATAACACCAACAAAAAGGTAGAGCATTTGTGACGTTTTAAACACTTTTTCTTCTTGAAATATAGGTTGCGTTTCGCAATTCTTCCAGAAATTACGAGGTTTAATTTGATTTTGTCTTTACTTGTAATTTTTATGCATTTGGTGATTGTGCTTGTATGTTATGGTGAGATGCAAGAAAATACGAGCGTACCTCGTTAGATAAATATTAGTTACTTATGAATATTTGTTATCCCAAAGTAAAAACGTTAATGCTGCTTTTATTCGAAGATTAAAAAATTCTGTCGAATTTTTAGTATATGCTTAAGAAATTGGACGTGAAATTAATGTACAGTCGGTCTACATGCCATTTCATTTGCATAATTTGCATTTTTGTCATATAAACTTAAATGATTAGTCCCATCAGCGTTAAATCTACATTAAGAAAATAAATAGTCACAAGTCAGAATTACTTATGTAACAATGCATTTCACAGTGTTTATAGTGTTGTTTTAGTTTCGAATCTACATGTACTTTTTGCTCACGTACTAACTTCGTAATATGATTTATGTTTCTGAAGCAATTAGGCCTATGTACAGTTTTAAACATTTTCTAAATATTCGATTCTATGCGATATTATTCCTTTGTCTTACCTGCGATGAAATATGCATGTTTCTCCAAATTCCTTCTTGGAAATTGAAAATTTCTCTAAATCGAAGCCGGGCACGTTCCAACAATTGTATCCAATAATTCATTTATTTTATCGTCTGAAATAAATGCGGTTTGGTTCTGCCCATTTTATACCAATTTTCCATCTAAAATTCTATTTTCGTCGCCTTCATCTCTGTAGAGTTTGAATAGACGTGCAAATCCTCAGGAGGATGTCTAGTATTCATGATGTGCACCGATAAAGTTGGTATCTGCTCGTTTAGAGCATTTGGGTCAGGGAAACTTTTCAACTTCCACCCATGCGAATGTTGGGAAAGGTCATGGAAGAAAAATTACCAAGAACCGTAGTTTCTTTGATTCGTTCTGCTCTGAAGGAAGTGGACCAGAAAGGAAGCCGCATCTTTGCATCCCCAAGAGTCCTTGATGCCAAAATAGTGCGGCTAAAAGGTATTCCACTTAGCAAAGACTCCATAAAGCTTCCAAAACTTATCTTGCGGTGGCAGCGTTCTTATTCTAAACACGAAAGCGATAACGATAGGCAGCGTTCAAAGATAACTGCAAACTATTTTTGGAAACTGGGCCTGCATACGGAAAGAGGCCATCGCACCTTTTTCCTCCTGCAGTCCTCATCCTCGTTTCCAAAATCAAACAGGATGAAGCGTGGATGGGCTGAGGCGTTTTATTTTCATAGTTTTCAAGGCTTTTTCCCTCCCTGCCAAAATGATGTCACGGTGACGCAAGTGACAAATGGGAAGCATTTTGTCAGACTTGCCAAGCTTGACGTTTAGCAGAATCCGTGACAGATGAAGACATCCCGTTGAGTCTTCAACTCGGTTGGATCGAAAAAACATCACCAATGTGAGGTGGCATTACCTCACCTTTGGCATCATGATCTTTCAGACAAAAATAATTGATTTCAAGTTTAAAATAACAGGAAATTTTATCTTTCTTTCAATGTCATGACTGTGTAACGGATACGTTTCACGGACGTTTTCCATTCTGCAGTAGCCTACTAGATTCTGTTATTCCAATCAGCAAACTGTTATCTTAAGTGGAACATATTCTAAAAAATGAAGTTTTTATGCAATTTTCAAATAATTGAGTTTTTATCCAAATCTCCAAATACTGGAGTTTTTATGAAAATTTCTAAATAATGGACTTTTTATGCAAATTTTCAAATAATGGCGTTTTCATGCAAATTTCCAAATATTGCTGGCATCAGGTGGCTTTCATTGCATCGCATTGGCGGATACTACCAGAAAACACGTTTTTTACTCATGGTTCGATGAAAATGCCACGTGCTACTGGCTTATACGTACTTTTATGTTAGGTGCAATTTAGAGTATAATAAAATTGCAATTTGCTCGGAAATAGAAGCATTATAATCTGATATCTAATGCAGAATGGTAAGTTATCTCAGCATCACGTGGCTTTTAATGCATAGCATCGTTGGATGTTACCCGGTGGCAAGTTAATTTTAGTCCATTTTCATCCAGAAGATCGATGAATAAGCCACGTGATACTGGCATATGCCTAATTTTCACGAAATGTTCATTATGGGATGTTATAAAAGTTCGATTCGTTCAGAGATACAAACATTATAATCTTAAACTGGGGCTTTGCTTTTGTTAGGTCAGATTAGGAGATTTTATCACTGGACATGGAAAATGTTTCAAAATAATGAAATTGACCGACCCTTCAATGTGCAACCATGTTAGTTTTCTATTTGCTGAGCAAATATGCCATTTGATTGACCAAATCCTCTCGCAATACGAATTCACAACTACGCATTTTTTTATCGGCACTCAACACGGAGAGCTCCGCTTCAAAAGAACAATCTACGTTATCTTCCTCATGATCCTCGTGAGGACCTGGTCAAGTGATTGCGAATAGAAATTTGCCTCAGCAACGAAAATGTCAAAGCTTCGCATATGACATCAATAACTTAGAATTATTCCATATTCAATTGTACATTTTCGTCTATTTTTATGCTTGAAAGTTGTGCGCAGTTTCTTGCACTTGGCCTTGGGACGATTGGACGTAAAAAACAAGATTTGTCAACGTGATTGCTACATGAATCTGTCGAATACGTGGCACAGTTCGCAGTTTTAGGACAGGCCTTAAAAGCATTTCCTAGCTTTCTGTTATCCAACGGTTACAGATGGTCAGTCACCTACCATAGTTGTCCTAGTATGCCAAGTAGATTTGAAAATATGGTTGTTTTGAACTCCTGCCTACGACGCTGCTGCGCAGGAAAAGAAAACAAGAAGTGCGTTGTTACAAAGTTTAAAATTTTATACCAATAAAGTTGACCTAAAATTAAACACCAGCGCAGAGAAAAACACGCAGCATGTAATTAGTTACATTTTTATTCCAATAAAGTTGACCCAAAACTAAAAGTCAGTCACATCTTTTCAACTCCATACCGAACTTCAAAAACGATCTCAAATCAGGAGTTACCATATCAGGTGTTAAACACCTGATATGGTGCGTATTTCAGGGTCATATATCAGGGTCTATTTTGGAAAGTCAAGTGACTCTCGAGCGCCGGATTTTCGCTAACATCCGCGCATGTCTCTTTGTGGATGCACACAGATGGTTGCATTGTATAAAATAGAAAAGATTAGACTCGAGTTGAGAGGGAAACTTATGAATATTGACCCTGAGTTTGCCTTTTATGTTCTAAACAATGCGGAAAGCCACTTAACGATGAAAGGTATCAAATGCCTCGCAATGTTAAACCTGAAACCAGCCATTGCCCTTTTCAAGACTGAAATCCAGAAGATGTTGAGGCTTTTTTCACAAGAAGCCACGTATCCATTGGTGATTTCTAACCACCAATGGGGGTCGTTTACTTACTAACTTCAATATCCAGGCAGTCTCCAAGGAAGACTGCAGTTCAACATTAATGGATGACCCAGTGAGAAAAATAGAAAATCTTAAAGGAGGAAATTAACTTTATCGTGACGTCACGATTTCCCGGCCAATTGTCATTATATTGTTTTGCGTTCCTTTCTTTCCTTATACCAACTCTTTTGTAGTTATCTTTGAATGAAATTCCTCCTGAAGCACTATTCGTAAGAGATGGCGGATGGGAGACACTTTACTTCAGCAAGATGGCGATTTACATTTTGTAATTTTTAAGACGGTCGATAGACCTTGAAAATATTGGCTATGATACTACATTATTTAAGGGCTTATCTTTCTGTAAATTGTAGTAGTTTGTTGGCTTTGATGATCTAAAAACCAATATTTGGCGCAAACAAAATGCACATGTTTATTTTCAAACTGCCATTGTTGGGAAGGGGGGGGGGTGAGCATGGATTTGTTTGAATTCGGGAATGAATGACGCAGGATCTTTTAACATATTCTGAACAGAAATATAGGCAAATTTTACAGTAATTTTGTCTTGCTGTTGACTCTGAGGATAACTAAGTCTAGAGAATGTATTAGGGGTATTCATTCAGAATTAATACTCCTAATATGTGCAAAGCACATCAAATTTTATTCTATTTTCCAACTTCTTGTATATGGTGCTTTAAATTTATGACTATAAGCACAAATTAAACATACCGTCCATTTTCAAATTCTTATTAAATCTCGATGTGCCAAGATTAAAATCTGTGTTCCGAATTTTAAATCTCAATGTACTAAGTTTAAAATATCAATGTTCCAAGTTTTAAATCTCAAACGTTCCATGTTTAAAATCTCAAATGTCCCAAGTTTAGAATCTTGAAGTTCCAACATAAAAATCTGGTCAGACAGATTGATACATTGTATGCATAATTTGATGCAATTGATTCCAGAAATATATCGTCGAAATTTGAAATTACATAAGAGGGCAATTAATCTCTTAGAAAGTATCTATGATTGCTTTATGCATGTCTTCACCTAGTTGGACAACAGGAAGACAGAAATCATATTGCCTGAGCTCATGAGACTTCCATTTAGAATTCAAATATTTGAATGCCCCGACCAGAAATGTTTGAAAATAGATTCTAAGAATTCTCGAGTTCAATTAGTCGTGTTTCTTCTTGTCCATCTTTAACGACGTCGTTAGCTCTAATGGGCCTTTGGATCCTGGCATTTGCAAGGCCAGCAGTTTGGCCAATTCATCGTCTGCCAATTAATTGCTGCTTTCGTCCACTTGTTTTGCTGAATCAGAAATCGGAGTCTGGACAGCAACGAGATTCGTATCTGGATTAACTAGAAGTCTGATATGGAGCCCACTCTAAGAATAGAAGGAAGGATGGATGAGGAGCAGGTGGCTGTGGAAATGTCCCCAGTGTTTCTTTTGCTTTGACAAAATTGCCATTGAATACCGCATTTAAATTCAATTGAGTTGATCGGAAATTGTGGTTGGAACCTCTGGAGCACTCAGAAACTATGCGAAGTTCATTCGGTATGCTTAACCTGATCGATTTTTTTTCTAACGCTAGGTGGCGTAACTCCAGCAATATTCTTGCACTGCACGCCCATCGAGGATTGCTCACTTTTACTGAGCAGCTTGTTGTGAACTACATTTTTTTTTATTTTCAGAAACTTATTCTTTATCCGCCACTCGCAGTTGATTTAAAGCGATATGGCGTTGAGCAAGAAATCATAAATCATACTCAGCTATAATTAATTCCAGTTGTGCACATGTTGAATTAAAACGCCAGTTTTGTCAAAAATATTTCTTTCCACAGTGTTTTACTAAAGCAAAAAAGCGATAAAGTTCCGCGCTTTGCTGAAAGTTTTCATTCTTTTACTTCTTTAATTTTCGAAAACGTCAATTTTTTTTGTTTGCTTTCTTTTGTGTGGTTTTCATTAAAATATTATATTTTTTTGGGACGAAAAGACGTTTTTGCAGTGCTGCAGCAGCTGATATTGCTGCTAGACGTAGGCCTACATGTACAAATTGTACGTACTCGTAGGCTGTTTTGCAGCTGCTTTTTAATTTAACATTTTCACACAAAAAGTTGAGGCAGATTTTCTGAATTCTAGCTCATTCGAGTTGGAATCCATATTCAAAAGCACTGTAATTTAAAACGGAAAATCTACGCCTGCAAATTGTTTGTGAGAGACGTAGTTACTGTATTTCGACTGGCCTTCACAGCAACACTCGCAATTAACGCATTCAAAGAAAACAAATTTGAATTTCCTATCGAAATAAACCTTAGAAATCTGGCCTTCGAGGGTTTTAAATCCAGGCATGCTTTTCATCAGCAGCTGAAGGAAAGCTTAGCAATTATTGATGATTTCACGAGGATTTATTTCAATCCTGCTTGCTTTTTTTTATGAAATTGTTGCTTATTTTGCTAGCTTTTCATTTTTTTTTATTTTGCAGTTAAACTAGGAGAAATTTGAGTTTAATCACTCGTGCTCCAGGGATGACTGCGCACATTTGTTCCGTTATTTGTGTTTTCAGAGGTGACGCAAAGCCAACGTTCGCCTTGTTTATGAATGCCGTTCTGCTTAGTGCGAAATCATAATTGAAAAGTGGAAATTAATTCTGAAAAGGTTAGGGGATTTGCGTGTGAAAACTCCGCACTTCCGTCACGTCCTCCGTTATCTTTGATCTCTGTTTCCTGCACAAAACGGCATTAATAAAGGTGCTGAAGCACGAGCGACGCACGCATCAGATGACGAATGTATTTTAATGAAAAATTGGATGTTCAGACTAATTGAAGGTGAAAATGCTACAAGTAAATGATGAAAGTTGCTCCTGGGAATGCGCCAGTGACGTCTTCGTAATGGGGAGAAAGACGGGGATTGGAATAATGAGGAAATATGAAGGAAACGTTAGCTGCTTACTGCAAATGGAAATATAACTGCGTGTACTCGATCTGTATTGGAGTGGTTCTAAGTGGATGACAAAATTTGTTGATGTTTTTTTTCTGGAAATTAAACTTTAGATGGAAAGAGGTTGCAGTAAGTAATTGCATACTTTCAGCTCTGGTAGTAAAATGGCGAGATTCAGAAAGAATAATCGATTTGAGCACCATGAATAAGAATGGAATGTAGTGGGAATGTCATTCTTTTCTTCACTTCTTTTGGGGCTCCTGCATCATGTATGAAAACACGATTTAATTTAATTCCATCTAATTAAAACTATAGCAATGTGATAATTGCATCCAATAAAAACAATAAGTTATTTTAATATTTAAAACACAATGCGTTTTCAAACTTAAATCTTTCGAAATGATGAAATTGCAAGAGTCATTCACAAAATGATAAAAAAGATGTAATAGAGATGATGTAATTATACTTTGTATGATTGACGGTACTGGGGAAAGTTGTAAATATACTTTGTATAATTTCCGGTTTGTAATTTAACTTCGCCTATTATTCAAAGAAAATTTATAGCTTTTGTTTGAATTACACTCTGATTTAAATCCCAATATTTATAAAAAATAAGTTAAATTACATGTAGTATTTGCTCGCAATTTTCTAGTATAAGCTCACTATCATTTGCAGCAAAATCCTGATGTACTTTTTAGAGCTTGTTTAAAAAACTGGCGCCAGTCTGTCTGTCAAAACTCAAGTTCTCGACATCAACAAGCATTAATTCTGCTCTTTCTCGCTTGTTTACTAACAATCTTTTTTTATATGACAGTGTTAGTTATTCAACAGAGTTTCATGACATCAGTGCTTCCATTCTTATGTTCGAAGTGTAACTTTTCTAGCGGATTTTTTCCATTCCTATATTTAGTAATTTTATTTGCATTGTATGGCCATTTGTGGCAAGAATGGAATTATGTAAATGCAATAACACTGACGTTGCATTTATTTTGCTCTAGGCTATAGTTTTATAATTAGTCTTAATTCGGAAACAGATTAGGTACAAAAGTTAAGATGACCTTCGAACTTAGATCTTAAGTTGAAATCTCAAAAGTTTTGAAAGATGGTCCTCCCTTAGCTGTGGATCTTACGTATTTGTGAACTATGACCCAACCAAACCAGCTAACTTGATTTACAACGGTGTGCTAAATTTCGAAATTTTAAATTTCCTCCCCGTAAATTATAAATCAATTGACAACACTTTTTTTCTATTTTGGATTGGTGAATTTAAATATAACTTGTTGGAAAATTTACAGATGTGAAATCAAATATAACTTGTTAGAAAATTTTAAAATGTAAATTTAAATATAACTGGTTGAAAAATGTTAAAATGTGAATTTAAATACAACTGGTTAGGGAATTATAAAAATGTGAATTTAAATACAACTTGTCATGAGATTTTAAAATGTGAATATAAATACAACTTTTTGGGAAATTTTAAAATGTAAATTTAAATACAACATGTTGGAACATTTTAAAATTTGAATTTAAATACAACTTGTTGGAAAAATTTTTAAAATGTTAACATACATATAATTTGCTGGAAAATATAAAAATGTGAATTTAAATACAACTTGTTGGAAAATGTTAAAATGTGAAATCTCAATCTTTAGAAAATAAATGTACAGACAATATTATTCACGTTTCACAAATATTTCTTATTTTACCAAGACTCCGTAGAAACTGTATTACTAACTACAACCAAATTGCTTGCTTCAGGGTCATTTCTCAAATTGTTTACTAAAAATTTCGAGCAGGAATTTTGTCTGCTGTCTACTTCTTAAATGGGAGACATTTTGTGTACGTGCTGTAGTTAAAAAACTAAGAAACTGTGTTTACTCCATATCGAAACGTGTGTCCCAGTTTCAGTCCAAAAACGTATACTATACTGATGCAATTTTCAATTTATTCTTGTCCTATTGTCTACTTTAGACACTATTCTTGCTATTGTAATGATGCGGAAAGATGCACGACTTTGATTTCTTACATTTGTCACTCAACGTTATTAAGCTATCTTGAGCAAGGCTCACAAAAAGCTCGCGTTTCTAGGTGACGCATTTAATTTAGATAACGAGCCTGTCTGGGCATATTTATTTCAAATGTGGCCCGAATCTATAATTGCTTTTTGGATCGTGTAACAAACACTTTCCAATTCCATCACCAGAAGGCGTTGGGACTACTCGGTTACCGGATGTGACCTAGATTTCTCCAGAGAGAAAGCTTGACGTTAAGACTATTAATTTAACCAGTTTCAATTTTCCCGTTCGATAATTGAAGATGGATCTTTTGTCCGTGCGCAGCCTCAATCAGGAAGTAACATGGTCCGCGAATGACGTCACTTCCTTCTTTTCTTGGGTGGGTTGTCATCAGGTTCTGCATATAACGAATGAGTTGCAACTGGATTTCTAAAAAAAGCATCCCTTTTTACGTCCTGCTGCGTACCACTTTAAAATGTTATGTAACAGGTCGGGTATTGATCCATTCTTTCAATTTCTCACAGGGGGCGCCGCTGGCGCCTTTAATGGATTTCTGATTTGAAACGGTGTTTACCTAAGCAAGTAAATCCACTTGCATCTGGAAGTTTGCTCATAGATTAATGTCAGCTCCATACGATTTTTTTTATATTCTTAGCACGGAGCCTGGGCTCACAGTAATTGCTATGCGGGATTGCCACGAATTTAAGGGTCGTTCAGAAACGTATTTTTTTTTCCGGACGCCATATTGAATGTTCAAAAACATTTTGAGTTGTTCAACAACCGTTGTTCAACAACGGTTTGAGTTGCTCAAACCGTGTTATATGTTTGACAAATGGTGTCCAAATTTTTTTTATTTTTATTTTTTTTTATGTTTCATGCAAGGGACTCGAAATTCATCATTGATCAGTAATTTCTGAACACTTGATTATGAGGTCTGGTGCTATTGGGCACAGACATAATGGGAGTTACGCCTTCTCATCACGTAAAAACAAAATTGGTGTCATCAAAGCGAAAATAAACACTGTGATTACTGAAGTTACTTGAGTAGCTATAGCGTGCCACGCAACCGTGTCTTCGGTATTCATCACGTGGTAAGAGTTCCACATCATGAGACGCTTTATGTATGTTGTTAGGGACAATGCATTTTTGCAATAAAAGGGTGGGAAACCCTATAAAGTTGAACCCCATTAAGACAACCTCGTTTTATACGAATGTGTGATAATACGAACTCACGTCCTGTACCGGTAGCCTGTCGTTGGGTATAGACTGATAATGTTAAGTTCTTCGTTTAAGACGAATGCCGAATTCGGATGTTATACATTTTCGGCTAAAATTAATGGATGTATGTTCGAGTTCCCAACGAACTTTAAGCAATATATAAAATATGGACGTTATAACGAGGAATTACCCGATTATTGAACTTGTTCTGAAAACACTAAATTACGAAATTCGTCTTAACGAGGTTGGACTTAGCGTTATTATCTAAAGTTTCAGTTTTGAGCACTCGATGTTCAGGCAAACTGGTTCGTTTTTATCATTTCGCCAGGTTAAATATTTAAATTTCCTTAAAACGGGGAATTCCCCATTAAGTTTCATCACCTTCCCATTACGTGGGGTAGGATTTCATCCAAATTTCAATGAAACTTTTTTTAATTCTAATTGCTGAAGTCATGCTGATAATACGAACTTTAATGCGAACTTCGTCTTAGCAAGGTTTCGTCAGGGGAAGTATTTAATTTTCTGAGCTGTATTCCAAGAGACTTTGCCAACTGTTACACATTTACATGCATATCTTATGCTGGACACTAGTTTTCTGAGAAATACAGACCATTAAAGTCGTCTGCCTGTTGCGTCATTCGAGTAGGAAGATTTTACTCTTTGCTGAATACATTACGGCGATGTGGATGAGCGTTTTCCAATGAATAATTTATTTTGCTTTTGAATACCACGACTTCCGAGGATATTTTTGGATATTTATAGTCATCGAAATCCTGTAGTTACCATGCGCACAGAGGTTTGATGCAATGTGGAAAATTATGAACGACCCTCACCTCTTTCTAAGTCCCTGTGCTTGGCATTGCATAAAGACCAAAACACAATGTAACCTCGTGGTTAATTTAAAATCACAATCGCATAGACTTTTGTAAGACTTGCTTAGTATTTATTTATTCTGAGAAATAGCGCTTAGCAGCGCTTGCGGTACATCTTTATTACGTTATATCAAAACAGAACGGAACTTTCAACTCAAATTAGGTCATCAAACTTGTAAACGATACACGAGCGGTGCCTTTTGGGATTGCAAGTTCTCTTGAAAGTTGAAGTCCTGAACTTACATGTGCATGTACTGTAAATGTGCCTTTGATGTATGAACGTTACAGTATGGGGTACACGTACAAGTATTGCACTTTAATGGGGAAACAGATGTATTTTATAACGAACATTTAAAAATATGTGCGACTTGTATTTCGCGAATCATTATTCAGAAAACGCATTTAAGTTTAAGTGAATCTTAGGTAAATTTGGAAATTAAGATCGAGTAATACGTTTCCACGAAATTTAAAGTTAATTTGAAATGACATTTCATCGCAAATGTATTAACGCATTTTAAAGTACATTTCAAAATTCGTTTCCCCTACATTCCTCCCCCTCGAAATTCACGAAGCATCATCTAAATAATATATATATATTTTTTTCAAGTGGCTGAAAAGCTGCTATTAAATTTTGTTTATTCTTATAATTTTTAAAAAGTTATTTAAAAATGCAATGAAGTCGAATCTTAAGGGACGTCAAAATATGTTCGCCTAAACCGTATAGTTCGTACTATCAGAGGTTGGACATGCCTTGATTGCAAATTGATGTTAATCTCTTTAAGTGTTTTGTTTTTCCTAATGTACATTAATTTCCTTCATAAAAATTCTCTGTATAGTGACCACTTGTGAACATTGACCAGAATAGCATTTTATTGGTGATCACTCTTAACAAGTTTTACTGTACATGTACTGTAAATGAATAGAAAGGCGCTGCAACTTTATTTGAGGGAAATTCCTCGTTATTTTTAATGTACTTTTTCATATTGTCAAAAGTTCGTTTTATCGTAACATGGTGCGAATGGTTGCTCGGGAATTCAAAAATGCATTAGTTTTAGCCTAAAAACTAATTTTTATATATGAAATAGGAGTTGGTCTATAACGAAGAGATTACCTGTATTCGTTCATATCCTAGAGCAAAGACAAATGAGTTCGTAGTATCAGAGATTTGCATAATGCAAGTTCCATTTTCGAGATTTCAATCGATGATTCATCAATGTAGTTTGCATCGAAGCATTTAAAGCTGCATTTGATTCAACTGAATGTATTATTGCATATACATGTATGTAAAATATAATTTCAAAGTATTACTCGGGGAATACCTGTACTTTTCATACTATGCATATAAATGTTGCGAAACAGTGATTTTAAAAGTGCTACTGTGTACAACGTTCGATTGAAACGCCCTTAAAGGTATGGGATAAAAGGGTAGGTACATGAGGGCTGACACCTTATCCATTTGAAAATGATTTTTAAATTGGCACTTTACAACAATAGAATCGCGGTATTAATGATTACTATTTTTTTGAATTTCTTTCAAATGAACTCCCGAGCTTAAAGGTTTGTGGTTTGCACGAAATTGATTTTTCCTTCTCAATGTACAGTCTGTACAATGGAATTTCTACTAACGTCATCAAAGCATGTGTTCCCTAACGACAAATGGACTTTCTATATTTAGTTTATTTCATTGTACTGTCAATGGAAGAAATGTATTAAAACATTAATGAATACGTGCGAGTATCTTATGATCCGCCCAACGCATTTCCGGCATATTTCTGTCTACTGCATGCTTAAAAAAAAATTTTAAATTCTTCTATACAAGAAATTAAAAGTTACGTTTTAAGGGTGTATTCTTTGCGTTGCTCTGTCTTTAGAACTAATTCATAATGACAAAATAAATTTTAAAATAATTTTCTTATTTATTCTAATTAGCTGCACTTAACCCAGTTAAAGACGAAGACAATCCATTTTTTTTCTAAAAGTCAACACAATTTAATCAAAACGATGTGTGTTTTTATAAAAAAATATGCACATATTTTTTGACAAATAAATGCAATTTTAATTTAAACAAAAGCGTTAAAAAAATGGGACGATTTAAGAAAAATGTAAACTTTCATTAAATGAATTCATTTAATTTTTTTAACATTTGAAGAAAAAGTATACGGTATTAATTTTACTGCATGTATATAGGCCGGTTACGTCGTATTTTTAATGTTGTTTTCTTCTGAAATTCATCTGATTATCCGAGGATTTTTATTTCCGTATTTCCCATGACAATAGAGAATCTCTTGTACAGACAGAACAATATAATTGTACACATTTTTAAAAAAAATATATAAAGAAAACTGATTTTTTTTTTTTTTGATATTGTGACTATGGCGGTAAGATGCTGGTATCAATTTACTGCAATTAATTCTATGATCAGTTAGCAACGTTGTGCTATCAACTAATTTACATTAGTATTTTTAAACTGATTTTAAACCGATTCGAAACGAAAGTTGAAACATGGTCTAAACAAGGATTTCTTTAGAAATATCTTGGATAGAAATACAGGATTATCTTAATTGGGAATATAAAGCTGTCATTTCATGACAGGGAAATAGACGACGAAATTAACATGATTTCGGTTTTATCAAATTGCATGAAATGATACTTATATAAGGTATTCATATATTTTAAACACTTTCAGCCATCATAGTTTCTCTCTAAAAAAGTCAGAAATCGCAGTCTGTAATGCAGTTGCAGGGTCTAAAAATAATACGAACTTAGCCATAAAATAAAATATCTATTTCGAAAAAAAAGGAACGATTCATAAATTTTGTAACCGGCTCATATTTCTTGGATTCGATCCAAGCAACTTGACTCAGATCACGTTTTGAATATTTAGTTTAAAAATAAATGAAAGCGTCTTCTTCGTCTTGTTTAAATACTTTTATTTATCTTTCCTTTTGCACTCGAAATTTCAGCCCTGAATAGGTGCATTTAATAAGTGCTTTTAGGTCGCTAAATATTTATCTTGGATTGCTCGTGGGATTATGTAATGAGCTCTATGTGGAGTTTTCTGATCAGGTCTGGCAAATTTTTCGTAGCATTACAGTATTTTCCTTTCTTGAAGAAAACACGGGAGAAAAGTTCAAGCCACCGCAGTTTCGTTTCTGAATTGCTGCATAAAATGTGCATTTCAAAAGATCGTGATTTGCTCGAAATCTCGAACATTTTTTTGCTAGGAAACAAAATTGTCAATGTGAATGAGACATGACAGCGTGATGACGCAATTTACTCCTTGGTGTGGGCGATAATTTCCCATGACTTAACGTCAAATCATGACATGTTTTACTTGGCGGTTTCATAGAAGAAAAAAATGCCAATATCATTGCCAAGATCCAAGTTCTCAAGAAATTTGAGTTTCATTCATAAAATATTCTGGTAATGACTTCCTCAAATTGTACCAATTCCCAAAAGATGATGTCTCACAGATAAGCAAGTACTATTTTCAGCGATTTTTTTGTGTCAGATTTACACTCTGTAACCGTGCATGCAGTTTGCAATATCAAGTGCTAATTTTTCACACGCCAGTTTATTATGTGAAACATTCTACGTTTATCTTATCTTTGGAAAAACATGTCCATATATGCAGAAACAGATGCTTAAATATTTACAGTTTTGCACGTATGGAGAAATCTTGAGAAAATTGCATGCAAGAGTCAACAAGTTCAGCATCGAAATATGATACTAAAATAATTTCTATACTAAATTAAAGATTAGGTTTCCTATAATTGGTATTTCTGAACAGCTGGCAACTTCGAAATTTTCTCGAAACACGGTGTCCGAAAATGGTAATATCCCGCTCTCTTTGGAAAAGTTAACAGAAAAGGTTGCAAATATTTGGGCAGCATTTGGACATCATGTTTAGTAATATTCGTGAGAACTTTTTTTTAAAAAAAAATTCTTAAGCAAATTTTCGATTTTACAAATTAAAATTTTCTGCACGTTTGCATAGTTTGCGAATTATACGAAAACAATCCGTTTTATTGCACACAGTGAATTCATGCTCGATAATCACCTGAATAAAATTAATTTTCGGTGAATTGTATTTTGTTTTTACGGAGTTAACTCTAAAAAAACTTTACATCGTATATGTATGATATAGACGAAATAAAGATATAGACTGATGTAAGACGTCGAATGATTTAAGAAGATGAAAGATGCAAATTAAGAGATAAACGATATAACTGGAAACAGACAAGATATAAGTCCCCAAATTTAAGATGCAGTGTTATATAGTGTATTACTGCAATTCTCGGAACTCTGGCAAGCATCCAGCTTGCATCCCCAAATCCAAAACCCAACAAGATTTAGCGAAATACAGGAAAACAAGTTTGGCGCAATTCCTAAAATAAGTAAGTGATTCTTAAAATCTCACTTACCGAAAGCAGCACTTGATATCACTTTTTCGGCACTTTTTCCGGAAGATTAGAATTTTTCTGAGCAATTGTTTGGCAATGGTACGTATCACAGCTGATCGTCTTGGCAGTTACTTTATTCGCCCTGAATTTGGCAAGTTGGCAACTTTTTAGACCGGTTGAATTGAGATACTTCTCATCTGCTTTCAACTGATGACGAAGCCGTTAGTGACCGGTTAACCGGATGTTGGTGGCTGCGTTATTCCACGCCTGGCTGCAGCATCTTTTACAGACATCCTTTTCCCCTGGCTCCATCTTTGGATGTGCCAGCGTTGCTGCTGCGCCAGTCTACACGACAATCGAAACGACCAATCAACAATCGGAGCTTGTTTCTTTCACTAACATGGGTCTGGGGTTGGCACGGGGATTGCAGCCGTTCATTCATGAGTCACGTGATGCACTCCCGGCACTCCAGTGCCTTAAAAGCTCTGAAAATACTGTGGACTCGCGTTTTTACGAACTATATTGCTGCAGCGTACCGAAAAGTTGCACTTAAAACTGATGTTAATTTTCACTCCGATCTACGAATTTAAGTTACTTTCTCGCGTTTTCGCACTCCATTTCCGTTTTGACATTGGTCATTTTGTGCTGTTTTATCTTATCGTTCAGGAATAAATTTCCATTCAACGTTAGTCTTGTAAAAATAACAGTCTGTGAATTGCATGATTTTTTAGATGCTTTCCTGCTTTAACTATACACAATTTATATAGAATCCTACTGTATGGTTACTAATGTGTCGATCGTTATAAAACAATCAGAAATACCACGCCTAGCTATTATTTAGTCATTTTTTAAAACTGACTTCATAATGACGACATTTTTTGGTCCTCTTGCTACGTAGGCCGTGTTTTAATTTTTGACAAATAATTATTATTCAAGTTATTCACCTGGCAAAAGTGAGTGCAAATTGCTTTTTTCGGTTTTTTTTTATGATAATGTAATTAACAATCATTTTTTGGGGTTTCTGCGAATTCGTAAAAACGCGAGTCAACTGTAATTCGTTCTGATGGATCTGAAACGACTGACCAAGATCATCCAAGCGAAATCAAAGATTTGTGGAAAATTTAATGGAAAATAGTGAGGTGTTATAGTTAATTATTATGATTTCCTTCTTAGTCGAGAAGCTTATCCGACAGTTTCTGGGATAAAACAATGGAAACATTAAAACTGATTAGTTATAATATCGGTGGATATTCGCCAAGAAAGCAATTCTAAAATTTATTTGACAGTTTTATAAGCTATAGAAAGCATCGTATAATCAAAACTGTGGTGCAAAAAAGCAAATTGCTCTTGCTTTTTATTGCGCCATTTGATATTGATGGTTTCTAGAAAACAAAGGCTGGGTTCATCTAAAAAGGATGAACAATGAAAGAAACATTCATGGATTCATTGCTTCATAAATGTTTAAAACTTAGAATGATTGAAAATCGTATTAGTATACGTTAGGTAACTAATACGAGTTCGTATTTCTACTAAATTGTGAATGACTTTTTACACCCTGATGTAGAAACGTAGATGCTGCTTTTTTAAGTCCAAAAATATCTCGTATATTTAAGAGGGTTCCCCCAGACCTGAAAAACCTGGAAAACCTGACAAAGTCAGGCATAGAAAATGACTTTTTTAAAAAAAAAAGTAGGACAAATTCAACGTAGCTAGGACCCATTTGGAAACATTTTTACATTTTCTAAGTACAAATTTGCAGAATTTTCAACAGTTTCTGAAGACAAATTTGCAAAATTCTCCACGCTTTCCGAGGAAAAAATGGCAGCATTTGTCAACGTTTTCTGAGTAGAAATTTGCAAAAGTGTCCACGTTTTCGGGACAAGGACAAAATTGCGAAATTTTCCGCGTTTTCCAAGGACGAAAGTGTAAAATTGATCTCTTTTTTCGAGGACAAATTTGCAATAAAACTTTCTACATTTTCTGAATACAAAATTGTCAAATTTTCAAAAACAATTCATGACAATTTTTTAAAAAATGTTTAACATTTTCTATATTAATTTTCAAAATTGTCATTAATAGTTTTTTTTTCCAAAATTTGTCAATTTTTGGCATTATCATTGGTCAGGGATATTTTTTAAAACCTGGAAAAGTCAGTGACCCTGCAGGAACCCTGTATGAACAAATTTAAAAAGAAGACATGAAAATGCACATCTTTTCATTCATTTCACGTTCGATTTTTCATTATTCTTACATTTACTTTTTCATAAATAAACATTACAATTTACAGATTTTTTTATTTCTTAAAGGAAAGGCGGCATCATCGATTCTAGTTAGGCTAAAATTATTCACAACTATAAATAAATATTTATTAAACAAGGCTTTTATCGGGTTTTATCGTTACTGCTCTATTGTTTAGCACCGCATAACGCTAATCGAACAATACTCTAATTTTTAATTCAGTGCGGAAATCAAAAATAAAAATTTATTCAAAATTGTTTTAACTCAAAAATTCAGCGTTTATTGTTAGACATAAGCAGATATTAGAACTGCCATGAAAGTCATCAAAGCAAACTATTTTAATATTTTGCAAAGATATTGTTTTGGTTTGCGCATAATGTCTAGACTATAAATCAATCACGCTTAACCTTGAAGGTAAAAAAATTCTTAAATTGAAGTAATTTATGTAATCTAGAGCTATAAATATCACAATTACCTCGAAGGCAGAATAAATTTATAAATTGATGCAATTCATGTAATCTCGTAATCAGTGTGCATGAATAATCAATGAATGTGCTTGTTGTGGGTCTTTAACATCGTGACTTGACGGTACTGCAGCAGTAACGCCCGATCTTAATGCTGTATCCAGAAGCAAACAATTGAAGACATAAACATGCAGGTCGTTGACGCCATCTTGAAAACGTCACCATAGTTTATTCCCGCGTATTATTTAATGGTTCGAACTGACTTTTTCGATTATCGTTTTATGTTTTCATAGATTTTACAATGAATGCGATTTGTTTCGACAATATAGAGCTCTCGACCATTTCGTTTTTTAGGCATTTTTAGAAAATTTGATCAGTGCTTCTGTGTCGACCGTTTATGTCTTCAATTGCTTGCTTGTGAATCCAGACTAATGGCCTATTCACATCGACTAAATCCGTATCGTAGTGACGTCACGTGCGTGGCCGCGCATGCGCGCAAGACAGTACTAGCTAGGCGGGGCTAAGTGACGTTTATACGTCATTTGCAACCGCCTATGTACCAGTTGAAATTGATCCAACTTTTCTTGTCTGATTAAATTTAATCGTTATTTTGGGGGAAGTAATTTTTACGTGTGGCATGACGTCACGCTATAAAATTCCGCAACGCAAGTGACGTAATTACGGTACGGATTGAGGTTTGAAAGGTACTGCATGGGTACGCAAAGTAAGTTTGTTCAACTTAGGGGCAATACCAATAACCATAACAACCGCAATCTATGCCAGAAGGGGCTGTGACCCCCTTAGCGCATTAACTCCTCTCTCTACTCAGACAGAAGCTTTGCGAATTGCACATTGGAAGCACGCTAAATTGAAATTCGTTCAATGTTATCGTCGTTTTTTTTAACCATTTTGAATGCATTCCTTTGTTAGAGTATATTTCGTAACATTTAGAATTTCATAAAAATGAAAATTGTACGTCAATCGCAGATTTCCCCTCAGGAAACAAATCTTTGCAGGTATTTTCTATTTATAAATAAATACAGTATAACTAATGTATAATAAGCAAGGATTTGTTCCCTGAGGGACAAATCCGGAAACAGTCAATTATTCTTGTTTTGATATTTTTGGATATTTCAGGTTCATTCCCGGAACAAGCTTGTCAGTCGCAAAAGTCGGATATCGATATCAGTATACGCAGCAATATGTCTATTTCTAAAGTCAATATATTGACAGACTTTTTGTACGGACTTTATGATGAACATTATTAGCGGAACGTTATTTACATGTATAGGCTACTGTATACATATACCAAAATATATATATTCGTAGCCTATATTTTATTAAATTATGTTCTCATGGAACTTTTCGAACTTTACAAATATTGAAATCAATACCATTTTTTTTTGTAATCATAAGTTCTATGGATTAATTACAAAACGAACAATTTACAAAATTGTTCGTTTAGAAATATGTACAGTATATATATATATATACTGTGTAAAATATTGAAAAAAGTAGGTTTTCTTTCTTACTAATTGGCATGGCTTTTACAGTTATTCTATAAAATTTAGAAAAAACTCATAAAATCGAAGGTAAAAACAATAATCCTGCAAAATAGCAATGACAATAAAATAAAGAAATAAACAAACTACAAGTTTAATAACAATTATATTAATAAACCGAAGTTTATATCCTTAAAACAAAGCCCGTTTTGTTAAGCAGACAAAACGTTTTTGTTAAGCAGACAAAACGTTTTTGTTGAAAATAAGTACTTCGATATATTCTTTAATTATTTCTTTCTAAATAAGCCTTGACACGTTTTGCTTGCTATTTAAAAAAAATAAACAGCATATTCCCAATTTAAGATGTACTCAGGCAGACGCTTTACGGATGACAATTGGCAGGCCTGAAGTCACCTTTTAATTAAGTTGCAAAATTCACTCATGGAAAAGTGCAATAAATAAAGCTTTTGTTTGAGTACTCCCGTTATTTCTAGTAATTGAGGTGTATTTTTCGTTAATATATTTTTGGATAAACATGCATTTATGGAAATCTAAACGCAGCTTTACTTTTCAATGCATAGTTTTTAAAACTATACCCGCATCCTTGTTTTTGGTACAAATATGGTCGCAAATACTGTAAATTTTATATTTTAGAACGCATACAAGACAACAACTAAATCCAAATTTTTTTCGTTAATAATTTTCGTGGCGATGCCATCAATGTTAAGAATGTCAGGGTGAGTTTTTAAAACAGTTTTTTTAGGGAAATTCCAGGAAAGATGATTGACGGTTAGTAACCTAGCCCATGGGTTTTTTGGGCCTATCCTGCATTACCGTATATTCTCGAATGTTTATTTGTTGTACATTTTGAAACATTGCATTACAAAACATGCACATCTTATTCAAAAATGCATTACTTTTGAATGTGGGGAATGACTAATCTAACCCAACCAGATTCAAAGTTTTTTTAATCGGTGTTTGCAGTGTCAAGGTGGGTTTTTCTGGAGGGTGAGTTTCTAGGAAAGATGGTGGACGCTCGGCAGCCGAACCCATAAATTTGCCTTAAAATATGTGAAGTGAACGTTTCGAAATAACCTTGGCTTTGCCCTAAAAAGGTATAGTTCTGCATGGGGAAAATGAAAAGAACGGAGAAACCGATTCGTTGTAAATTCCCACTTGTCCACCCCTGGAGATCTTATCTTTCGCATCCGGGTTCTTCATATGTGCCCACACCCAAGTAGCCAATTTCAAGAGTCTTTTTTGTTGTTGTTTGGACATCGTTGGTCAGCTCATTTGGCAGCGTTTTTAACGAGGGTTCTCGTATTCCTTCCATAAAGCAGTCTTAACTTTGTTTACCTGACCTCTTTAATGCGGACATACATCCGAACGAAGGTGTTTTCGGAGCTATTTTTGCGTCGTTGGGAGCAATTTGTCGAGCCATGAGTGACACGGAACGCCAGAGCATCTCCAGGCTACTTTTGATGTGACTTCTCAGAATGATATTGCTTTCTTATTACCGGCAATAAAAAGGATAGGAAAGTTGCAAACAATGGCTCGCATTTACTGGGTCAGCTGGGTTTTTTTCTTATCGATTCCATGCTCGGATTCGGAGGAAGAAGCATATATTGTCGCCATCGCTGACCACTCGCGGACAGCTTAGGCTTATCGCGGTAGGCGAAATACCGCCTTTTTTTGGCGAAGAAAAAGTAGGAAGATATGGATGACACGGCAAAGGAATACGTCTCCGAAAGAGGACATCAAGGGCCATCTAATGCACTAGTCGCCTTTGATGTCCGGAGCTTAACTCGATGGCCGCTGGCCACGATGTTGGTGGAAATGAAAAAGAAATTGTCGAGGAGTTAAATACACTTAGATATAGGACACGAGGTTGGGGAAACTGACATCTTAAGGATTCTTTTCAACGATTGGTTAAGTTGTTGAAGGAAGCGTATTCCCCATTCAAGAAAGTTTGTCGGGTCTTCTGAGATTAAGGAAACGTAAGCGACCAATGATATAGAGGAACTGAAATTGAATTGCCGATAGATTATAGTCGCACTGCCGGTGACTGGATGCGTGGTAACATATGCTCCAGTTGCGGAAGTTGTTACGGTCAATTTTTTTCCGGAAGTCCTCGTTTCGTGTCAGTACTTTCGCCTCGTAATGCACGGTTTTCTTAGCAAAGCCAGGTTTCTAAAGTAATCCAAGGCATTGAGAAACAAAACTATTTTTTTTCATTCGCAGTACTCAGACAGATGTTTTTTTTTCGAATAACACTTTTTACAGTGTGAAGTCACCTGTGCAAAAGGAATGCATTAATTATAGTATTAATTATACGTGTCGATTTTGCACGCTTGATTTCACGACTGCCAAATGTGCCATTGGTAAAGATTTTGTCTTATTATCCAGAAAATATTATTAAAGGCATTGCTCCTGCAGCACCTAGTTCAGAAAATTACGTCACATATCGAATGATTTGCTATTGCCAATACGCTAGAATTGGTAACTTATGACGTACATTAGGGCTGCTGCCTAATTTTAAATTGCAGATTACATTATTTAGGTTGTAAATAGCTGAAATTAAATTTCCCTAGAAAATTATTTATATCCCAGCAGCTGAATTCCACGTTGTGCTCCGAAGACAGATTTAGAAACCCAGTCATATTTAAGAGTAATTGCTGCAAATTCAAATAATTTGCTGTTCTTTATTAATTGTACCGAATTCAAGTATCATTGTCAAAATATGTATTTGAATTATTAATACATGGTTTGTAGGCTCAATTTGTACACAGTTCTGATTATTATTTCTTACCAAAAAACGGGAAATCCCGATGTAATTTCAGACAAAAACGCAGATGCCTATGAGAGAAGAGTTTTTAATCGGAAGTTAGGCCAGGCCACTTTCTGCGGAAATTTGAGTTTTGCTCAAAAAATATGGAACATTTGTCCATCCCAAATTGCTTAGTATATATTTTTTGTTGATAGAAATTGAGTTACTATGACTGCACCAATAGCTCATTTGACGGAATAAGTAAACCTGACATCCAGCATTTGAAAAGAATATCTCTTTCCTAACTAATATTTGAATACGTCAAAGCTGATATTAACATTGACATCAAACTTCTGAAAAAAGATATGCCCGACAAGAGACTATGTATAAAGATGGCATATTATGATGCGCCGAGGGTCGTCCACGACTGCTCGGATTAGAATGCTGATAATAATTCCAATTTGTCAAATTTGATCTTCTCCTTCAAGTGGCAGTTGAATTTACATATCAATAACGAGATTTGATCAAAACAAGATCAGGTTATTGTACTGCATTCACGTTTCATTTAATAAGGCTTCATTATATTGCTGTTATGAAACTTTAAAAAAAATTCACACAAAGTATGTAAATCTCAGCCAAATATTTTCTTACCATACGACGTTTTGCTCATTAAGGAGTTTTTTCAAGTGCTAAAAATTTATTTCATACAAAAAATGCGTTTAAAAAAGTTACATTACTTTAAAACATGTCAGTTTAACGTACGTAATAACTATATGGTAGGTTTCAGTCAACTACAGTTTATATATGTAAACCTATATAGGTATCCAAAAAAAATATTATACTAATTTTATCAATTTAAATATCCTTTCCCATCGTCTTTTAACGTGATATTATTTATTTTAAATGCATTTTTAGTCTGATATGATATTACGTCGTGTCGTAATAAAATACATTATAAAAAAGGTGCTTTAACTGTTGCAAATACTCCACCTTTTCGTGAAGGTTTCCCATAACACCAACATGGGTACTGTCTCCACTCATAGTACCTTTGTAAGTGAAACAAGAAACTTTAAAGGCTTTAAATGTTTTACTGGAAACCTTTTTAAACCTAATAAAGGTTTTCCATTACACCAACAAGGTACTGTCACCACTCATAAAACCTTTTTTGGTGTAAAGAGACACATATAAAGGTTTTAAATGTGTTACTGGAAACCATTAAAACCGAATAAAGGATTTCCATAACAGCAGCGAAGTTACTGCCACCACTCGTGATACCTTTGTTGGTGTAAAGACAGTAAAGAGACACATTTAAAGGTTTTATGCGTTACTGGAGACCTTTAAAATCCAGGAAAGGTTTTCCATAGCTCCAACAAAAAGGTGGAGTATATGACAGTTTAACACCTTTTATTTGCAATTTTTTTTTCTTATAGTGTAGTTGGCCTAAATTTAAAATTGTTTCTTGTTCGTCGCACGATGAAACTAAAAAAACTAAGAAAACGTCGAATTGAATATTGGAAATGCAAGTTTTCAAAGCAATTTAATCTGAAATGTCTTGCATTTGCCACTTTGACTTGGCACTTGGTTTCTCGATGCAAGAAACTAACTCGCTAACTAACTAACCGCAAGCAAGATCCCCGATATCGAAATTTATACTTTTGCGTTTATGAACAATAAAAGTAAATATCGTGACTATCGCCAATCGGTTGTGAAAACAGAAAGAATTCAATGCACTCTGTAAAGGGATGTTCGTGTTTATCTTATTTTAGAAAAAAGAAGGAACAATATATTACCCTATAAATGTCACCGTTTGTTTACAGCTAATGAGGCTCAGTACCGATCAGCTGAAGTACAACGTAATGTATTGTGTTCGATAAACCTGAAAACCTTCTATCGGAAATAGACTATGGTATTTAGTTAACGAAAGCCGGTAGCACCATAGCAGGCCATAAAAAAGTTGGTTAAGTTTGTTTTTTTCCCCAAGTACAAGAGCAAAACAACAGCTAACTGATTCATTCTACCATCTTCTCCAAATCCTCTGTTTTTTCTTCAGAATTCTTGTTTTAGTTGTTCTATGCTGTTGTTGCGAGCTGTTGAATATGCCAATAATGATGCATGGCGCTCTCATCTTATTGGATTTCTGAGTTGTTGTTTTTTATTTCGTATTCCCATTCGAATAAAACATGACAAGATGGATGTGAAAAAATTGAAGCAATAATGGTAAAGAACGAATAAAATGTCAATCAGTTGTGGCACGCAGTGGAAATATACGTACCCCCCTCTGGTGTTGGGGTTGCAATATTGTGACCTTTATGCCATGCAAGTTCTTTAAATAGTAAAACTAACAAAACTTAACTTTATAACTACATAATATTGAAAGGTTTAATTAAAAAGGATGACTTTGACCACCATCATATTTTTCCCAAGTTATTCATTTTTTGTTGTTACAATTTAAGAAAAATGTGCCACATGATTATTCGTTATATTTTTGTGAAGTCATACTTGCATAATTCGCAGCAGTTTGTTACTACTGTGCAAAAGCTATGAAAAAATGTCAGGTTCCAAATATGAAAGTTGATACAATCTTTGCGATGCATTGTCTCTGGCAGATTATTTAAATAAATATATTCGATTGCAGAAAATTCAAATGTGGTCTCATGGAAACTAATGGCTTTTGCCACATGGGTACTAAATATGTAATGCAACAAAAGAAAACAATACTTGGTTGGCAATTTCTGAAAAGAAAATTGCAAATGATATCAAGAATATTGATCAGAGAGATAGATATCCTGAATGATGTTGAGACCATGTCTTGCCTGAGAAAAAAAATCAAAGTGAAAAATAATGAAATTTTGACTTGGAAAAGTCGACTTCGAATTGCTTGATTATTATAATTTTGAAATATAAATCTATGGTAAAAGAGTGTAAATTCTATGTAATATGCAGCACAACCTTTATTTTAATTCAAGAAGATTATGATCATTGCGAATATTTATTAGCTCACTTGTAGTTGTATCGACAATTTGTTGCCGAACTTCAGGCATGTTTAAGCTTGTCCGAAAAGCTAATCTTTTATTTCCAAGCAATTTGCTAATCCACCCACCAACCAACTAATCATAGCTCTAAAAAATGGAAACTCCAAACTGAAAGTAATTCAATTTTATTTGTTTTTAAATTTTAAAAATTAAAACATTTGATTTCTCATAATTTGCAAGCAATAGTTTTTTTTCCCAGAAATATTGTGGCTTGATATTCCCCCGTGTATTTGAAAATATTCTCTTCGAAAATATTATTTCCAGAATAGTAAATGAAGTCATTCTGAGGTACTAATTTCTGGAAACCAACTGAAGTCACTTGTTTTACAGTCTAGCACAAAAGTTTCTTTCTTATGTCTAGCCAATCAGGAAAACCATTGGAATAAGCAGTGTTGTCAAGTTTAAACAGGGCTGTCATCTATAGGGATGCACGAGATATACTCTAGGGATATATTCGAAAATTCATTGCTCCATGTAGGCAGCAATAGGAGTTAATTTGAGTTGAAATCAATTGTATGCAATGTCAAGCAATTTATTTCCGGGTATAATTTACCTCGTGTGTGTAGGCTTTTTCAACCGATACTGTTCGCAAATATTCGCTGCAAGTTCTGCAACAGCTCCTTGTGGATTACACTTACAGGATATCTTGGGCTGTATTATGGACATAATTCAGCAGATCACACTTAGCAGTGCAGGAGAGCATCGAAATCAGGTCAAGTATTAATTGAAGACCGGAATGGCGAAAGGACGTCCCAATTAAAATGGCCGTCGCCGTTCAAGCGCGACCTGATGACCTTCCAGAGAGCACGTCCAACGACCGTTCATGTCATTTTCGCATGTTTGGGGTCTGTTAATCAGCACGGAGCTGTCGGCTCACTGTATCATTGTCGAGGAGCATGGGTCATCGAGTGCCCATCCTAATCGAGGATTAAATGGGCCGAAATGGATGTAGGGCGCACGATGGGAACAATTGCGCCCCAGCTGTAGATAATTAATATCGTGATGACCCCAAGTGTGCCTTCTCTCCCCCCCCCCCACTCCTGCTTCCCCCATCATGAGATTGAGGGAACGGAGGGGGAGGGTCCCTTGACCTGCTGGCTCTTGTGAAGGGTGAATTAATAGCGAAACAATTGACCCACTGGGAAAATGTTGTTTGACCCAACAATAGCACGAGCGCCGCATTTCAATGAAGTTTAAATCAGAAATTCAAATTTGAATATTGACCTTGTAATTAATTAGGTCGTGATATAATAAATGTGTTGCATATAATTAAATATTTCGTTAATGGAAACGGGCTTTGCATTTGATTCGCAATTTTAGTAATTTTATCTGAAACAGACGAAAACTACCGATTAATCTGGCGGTTGTCGTTTTGTTGTATAGAACTAGGGATTCTACTGTATAATAGTGCTGATCGTAATGATTGAATACTGTCTGGCTGGACATTGTGCAATATGCATGTTCATTATATTGTTCATTGATCTACGAATTGGCAGATTAATTGCTGTACCGCGCACCCATTTCCTATGTTTATAATCAACGAAAATCCAACCCAATTTGCATGTTTCGGTCAAAAATCGTAGAAATATATTGAAACATTGACAACCCGACCAATGTTAAATGAGATTTCAGTACAACATCTAACTACATGTACAGTAGAACCTCCGTAAGTTAACCACCCAAGGGCGGAAATAAAATAGTCAACATAGGGAGGTGGTCAACATATGGAGAACGTATGCTTTTATTGGAGAATAGCATACAAAATCATAAATAGGATAATCC
>JAQGBX010000026.1:0-63657 GCA_034698745.1 Megaphyllum sjaelandicum
TAGTGATAAGCGTCTGCAATACTACTAAGCGACACAAGTTTTCGGAATCGGAAACCCGTCGCGTCTTGCACCTACCCACAGGCAATCGTTTCTCGCGTAATAACTTTCCTGAAGTTTTTCGCCATTTATTTCCAGACACAGATGTAACTTTACTCGCGCGTGACAGCCTTAACCGTTGGGAATGATTTTCATTCTTTAACGAATTTTTTTTAAACCTGAGAGCTATCGGGAGATGCTTTAGGATTTTTTTAGCACATTAAGAAAAAAAGGGTTTAGCGGTTTAAATCGAGGGAAAATCAAAAAATGTACAGTTCCCGTTTGAATATAACACTTCATTCAACGTGTCGCCCTAAGCAACATTAATCTAACGAAGGCAAAGAAGCTTAAGGTACATGTACGTATTGGCACGTGAGAAACTAGGGGAGGTGGGGGGGGGGGAGAAAAACAGATCCACCCTGTACACGTGGAGGCACAGTAAGTGCCACTCTCGCGATATGGGTCGTTCGGATCGAGCCACCTTCGAATAAATTGCACGGCGCATTTAGATAAATTGTACATAAACGCACGACGAAATCAATCGGGGTCGTTGATCGCTGACCCATTTCCGCGGTCCTTTCGTCGCACCCTGTAGACGCCTCGCTTCCCGCCTCGGTCGCAGGGCGGCGCCCTCGTCGCCAGTACTCTTCAGCGGTGGCCTCGGCATCCTCCTCATTCGCCGCTCGGCTTCCGTGCCAAGGGTGTTTGGAGAACATTTACGTCGGCCGAAGCGAAAAGATGCTAGATGCACACTGGACGGTACTCGATGTTGGATTATCGCCACCCATCCTTGGAATACCCGCGACACGTTATAGGATACGATTCGAATTCGTCTAATCGAGAGTGACGCGCTCGCTTCTTCCGGTTACGAGTCAAGCAGTGTTCGGTGCTGATATCGACGGATCGGACGTTGGCACGTCCACGGATTTTCGACCCCATCGTGGGGTACTGGCTAAGTGCTCGTTCGGCGCTGAACTGGCGGAAATTATCGCAGTTTCCAACGACGCGATTTCAGATAACGCTCTCGGTAATAATCGTGCGAAAATAAAATTCTTCAAAACGTGGCGTCAGTCCTAAAAAAAACAACGGTAAATTTGTCGGATTTTTCAAATTCGGAGCAAACCTCCCGTCGTTCCGATCGACCGGATGACGAGCGGAAATCGTCGACGCTCGGACGTTAGCCCGAAGGTGGTTTCGGATAACAAGGCGGTAGATAAAACCTAGAGAAACAACGAGACCGCGAACATTTGTCGGCAATGACTGGAAAACGCTGGAATTTCGGATCCGCCACCGTCGCGCCGCCGCACGGCCATTGTTGCCCTCCGTCGAGCGTTCTTTGTTCCATTTTCTGGCTGGCTTCGTCGAGCGGTTAACCGGTGGATCGGTCGCAACAGCTGGGAGGAAGAAGAAGAGGCATCCTTCTCACCCCCGCTGCTCTCGTTGTCAGGGATCCGACATAATTATTAGCGGAGGACCGTATCCCGGAAACAGTTCTGGTCGCGAAATGGTGCTTCCAGGGTTGCGCACCCTCAAGTCCCTGCTTGGGAATTCGAGCCGAAGGTGAGTGGAGAACGACGATTAAAATTTGCCTTTGAACGATGGGGGAAAATAGGGCAGGGGCTAGTCGATAATGGACGAAGGATTGTCCACGGACGAGGTGGGGGCGAGTCGAAAAAAAAAACCACGTTGAAAAACTGACGAAAGGTGGACCTAGCAGAAAAGGACTGGGCTTAAATAGAAGTATTTTAAGTCACCGCACGCTCGTTGTCCGTTCTCGTCATTAACGCCATCGGATGTGTTCGAGGTCATCCTTATTTTGACATCGGCATCAACGGCGTAGTTCGTCGCAGAATTTACGACGTTTTCGAGACCGAATTTCCCTCGTCGTAAAAGCGAGAAACGTGTTTATAAATGATACAATCCTGGACGATTTTTTTCATTCATGCTCATTTTAGTCATTTAAAGGGAGCTTAAACATCTCGCATTTCTAAACTTAAACGGGCATTTGTAGGGAAAAGCTATAGATCCTAAATCCCTCAGATTTTTGTTACGAGTAAGGACATGTACGCGTTCGAACACAACGAAAATAGCGATGTAATTTATACATGTAAGCTAGACAGCATAGCCTACATGTACGGTACCGTATACTATATATGTTTTTTTATTACATTTTTAATTTTTGCGCATTGTTTACGGCAAATTTCAATGTACTAAAGACACGCGTTTCCCTTATCGACAAATAAACCGTCGTACACCTCGACTGTATTTTGAAATGAACGTGTACGATGATCCAGATTGGAATTTTGCGTTTGTTGGTACGGGGAGCGACACCGTGAATAGAGATGGAGGAAAAATGCTACACGAGGTTCAAGGACTGAATAGAAATGAAGGGAAATTACAAAATCAATAGCGCCAGGGCCTACCTCATTCTAACGACTGACTCGATTACATGCAGTACGTCACGGATGCGAGCACGCGGGGGTCATCCAGATTGAGGATGGGACGTTTTTCATCAAAACGAATACACAACGTGAAATCTTCATTCGTGATTAACCCCGACAGAGCGCTGAGAGGTTAACCACAATATGAAAAATGTTCGAATAGCGCACACTTCTGGCATAAAATTCAACATTTGTTGCCAGCAGGAACAGCTAAACGCACTGCAATTCCTGCTGTGCGGCTCGTATACTGCGATCTCATCAAATTATGCTGGTAATTTTGTGACTAATTTTTAAGCTAGGATCCATCTTTGAACTGCGTTGAAACTCCTAGATGCTGTATCTTGAACGATAGTAAGAAAACGCGGACAGATGTTTGTATATATACCCGCACAAATTATGCACAATTAGCGTGTTCTTATAAACGAGGCAGCTAGCTGCTTGCGATGATGCAATTATCAGTGGCGCGCTATATGGTCATTAACTACGAAACAATTCTCCCTCGCTGCATGACCGTGCTCGATCGTAAAATCCTTATATTCTGAAGCAGATTTACGATACAAATTGTAGCTTATAATTATATACCAACGCTTAGTGCAAAAATAGATTCACGTCCCATGATGCTCGTTCTAAAATTTGAAAAACAAGTAAAAACAGTAATTCCCACGCATTTCTATTTGCCCCAGAATTAGTTACGTGTACCTATGGGTCGTAACTGATGATCCCATCATAGTGCACCTTTATTACTGCGTACACACGCCTATGAACGTCCGTCAGCCGCGTAGACTAGGTTATAGGTTACATCGTGAAATCCGACGATGCTCGTCATGCCCCAGGGGTATGGGCAATGGGAATAACTTAATGCTCGTGATTTAAAGCGTGTCTGCTTGAAAAATAAACATCCACGAGCACGAATCATCTTTTAATCAAGGACAGGCCAGGGGGGTTTCGACGTTCTTACCCCGAACCAAAACAGAAGGTATACATACTGTATGTACGGGAGGAGCACTGGTCGAGACATTAAAAGTGGCGTATCATGAAGTGGGGAGGAACACAAAAGCCCCCTACGCACAATACGTGTACTCGGAGAGGGAACATTTCGGATTTTTTACTTTAAATTTAGGCGCCTGAAATTTTAGACAATCTCTAAGCAGATGAGGACCTGTATCTGAAAGCGATGAATTTTCAATGCTCAACGCTTACACGATTATTAAACTGTCACTCGGAGAAAAAAAAGCAATTTTCCACTCGGTCAGGCCTTGGTTTCAAATCGGCTACAAAAAAAAGTAATTTATTAGGATTCCAGAAACACCTCCGCGGCGGCGTGCTCGGAATGCGGAGTGGTCCCACTGTTCCCCCCTTTATCCTGGCCGTGGCCTTCGTGACGTGACCGAAGCGGCCGTACCCACCGCTGCTTTTCTGGGTCAATTGTGCAGTTCAGCTGCTTTTGCGAGAATATCGCTCACGTTCCCCGAGGGCTGTATGGGCTAGAGCCTGGATCTTCATTGATTACGCATGCCATTTCGTACGCTTTCAGAATAGAAAGTTTCCAACTTCCAGCGCATATGCAGTTCTCATTTTCAAATAAACTGTAGTGATATTCAACTTCAACTGCAGCTTAATTCCGATCTGCATTATCAACGATACCATGGCTAACTGGATTTTATGTAGCATATTATAAACTTGCGACGCGTAAACTTCAGAATGTTAATACGCGCACATTAAATAATAAATACCTCGTTCTCGTAAAGTTTCGAGTGCAGGCATACCTAGGTTTATTGCTGAATCGTTTCCAGCCAGGCCACCGCAATAAGGCAAGTCCCACAATTTTTGGTTTCCCAGCGCAAATACATGTAAGTTATCGCTCCGTGCAGTATTTTTGACTAATTACAATGCACGTAGGCCTACATGTGCTGTATACTTTGTTTAAGAAGATTTTATTGCTAAAAATGCTAACCATCATGATGAAAAAATTTAATTTAATGAAAAAGTTGAAAACTATAATGCGCATGCATGCCGATACCTGTATAAAGAGAATGATATACAGTATGTCACAAATGAAAAGGGGTAACAAACAAGCGATGTTGTTGCAAAAGTGGCGCAAATAGACTCGCGGTCGACGTATGATACCACAACATTTCAATTTGTAAGAACCTCAACATCGGTGAATCGCAATCAAGCGAGGTATAGTACATTGTACTGTATAACTATACTGTACGTACTTCTATCGATGAACGTATTGAAATTATTTTTTTGTGGATTTGATTTTATTGTTAGAGGTTTTAGCTATATATGGCGAAGGATTTGCCTTTATAAAAAAACATAACCCGCTAAGTGTGCTCGAAATATCTTATCAATATATTGGCGCGTATCGATACCGTTAAAAATTTTAATGAAATGGGTCAAGATTTTTTAAGATAATAAACTTAGCCGTTATATTTATCTTAATCCTTCTCGGCCCTGAAATACTCGAAAGCGCTCCAGATTTTTTTAACACTTTGATCGAAAAGAAATGCCCATAAAAGTTTAATAGCTCACATTAATCCTCCTTTCTTCGATCACTCGACATCAGCTGATTTTAAGGATTCAATAACTCGTTCGAAACTATCTGGCGGCAACATATTGATTTTTTGGTTGCCACGCAGCTCCTTCTTATAGGAATTAGCACGAACTTGGTCGTCTTTTAGTTTTAATGTTTTCACTATCTACAACGTATACGTATAGCCAATAAGGAACAAAATCGTGTATTTCTTTTCTTTTTCTCAATTGATGAGTCTAGCCTAGCTAACAAACGAAAGCTATATAATGACTGTTATAAGGCAGACTCGAGGAGTTTTGAGTGCGCCACTCGTATTTAAGTCGCATTTCCATCGATTGCGTCGAACCGCTTCGTAGTTGGCTCAACGTACGCGTGCCATAACTGCCAAATTTATAGACCTATAAAGATATGGCGAATCAGTTAAGAGCACCAGTCAATGATTTCGCCGACTTTGTGAATTAACGCCAGCAGTGACTGCACGGCTAATCGATTAGGAAAACTGGTTTGTATGAAAGAACAACATAAATGAAGTTATTAATCTTATTTCAAAATTTTGTATATGCTGTATCGCTGTATCAAGAAGGCCTACATGGTGGGCTCGATCAATCGATACCTTACTTGTTTCGCAAAATTCCATTTTAATTAATTATTCAGGTCGACTTAAAAACTGGAAGATTTTTGGAAATCCTCAATTTTCACTAATGCTCGCCATGATGCCCGATTATAAGAAAATTTATCGTCATGCAGATACTATTTTATTGAGGATGACTAAAGTTGTCAGTTTCTTAGAATGATGTTTCTTGCAGTGAAAGCCTGTTAATTTGATATCACTTAATTCGCTCAGCCGTTTTATTCGATCAAAACCTTCAGAACGGATTTTTTCCTATGCTGTCCTTTATTAGAAAAAAAGTCGCTTAATCCGGTCATCTCATCGCGTAATTCGATCATATTTTCCACGTGTAAACATAACGCAAACGTGCGAAACAAGTTTGAGCAACATTCGTAAAGCTCGGACACGTTTGGACATCGCGCATGCGTGCATCTAAGGATTTAATCCATCAGCTGCTGTATTTCCTCATTAAAAATATGCAAATACATGTGTACAATTATAAATCTGTATTTTTAAAACATGGAACAGATCAGGTAAGATCAGTCTTTAGCGTGTTTTTGACGTTCATCGTATATATAGGGTCTTCCGCTTATTTCGATCGAAATCGCTGTACAGTACAATTGTAGAGTGTTGCGATAAAATGTGTTTTGAAAACAACTCAACTCATTAAACTGAATTAAATCCTGTGATCGTCCACGTGCAATTAAGTTGAACTTATCTACAACAATAGGAGTTACCAGGAAAAATGAAATCTCGAATCTCGCCTTAATCCTTACATGTAGCCTACTCGAGGTGTGTAAACTTTTCCGAATCATTCAAACAGGTTCATGAATGATGAGCCCATGCATAAAGGAAGCTGCTCGCAATATAATAAAACACGTGTCACGTTGGCTTATCTCCGAATGTGGCCTTTTTCCACGAAATCTACGATTAATCACAGGCCTACACCTCGACGTGCATCATGTGGGCTAGACCAAGTTCCAGTTGCGGGCAGGTTACAGCCCTGCCTTTCATTATGTATTCCTAGGTAACAATAATCTTCCTGACATTTCCTTCTTCTATACGCGCATATTTGCTTAATGATAAAAAACTATCTTAGTTGACGTACTCCATCCTTAAAAAAAACAGTCTTTGTTTTATTGGGCCGGATCTCGCGCTTTCAGTTTCATATTGTATTGTAAAGCTCGACAGTTTTACTGACTACCAAGTTATACAGAATTACGGACGGTTATAACTTATAAAGTTAGGCGAAGAAATGACTGACTTCTCGAGGTAAGAGTGGCTGCCCATTCGATGGGTGTATACTTTTATGACGAGGTAATTCGTACCCCACAAACCCAGGTGTTTAATTACTTTTTTTACCACGGTCTGTACAAACACTCCCATTCTTTCCCCTCGAATGTTTTTTTTTTCCTCGTGAAAAAAACCGTCCATGTTTGGTCTACCTTGCCCCAATTTTCCGCCGTTCTGAATCAAACCGGAACCATGTCGCCTGGTTGCATTATATTCGTTTTTGAATGGTACTGCATGGACGACTCTCCCGGTCCATCGAAATCGTCTATTGCACTTCCTAAGTTAGGGTCTGCAGCGTCCCCCCGCGCGAAAACCGCTCCTGGTTTAGGGTGTGTTCCCGATGCCTACATGTGTACACGTGTACACGGAGCTCGTAGGTGTGGTTGTATTTATAGTCAACAAAGAGTAATCGCATCCATCTCCGTTATCACGAGTGTTCATTGTTGGCCGTAACCGTCAAAGTGAATCGCGAATGCTTTTTTAGTCCGACGACTGAATTTAACTGAATATTGCATGGTGCAGCCAATCAGCCAATATGTCGAATTGAGAAATAGAGAGCATGATTTCTATTAATAACGTTTTATAAGTAAATGGATTACTCGAACCTAATTACGCGCATTTTAAATGCAAATAACCGTGAAAACCTTGAAATTACAGCATTGCCTAAACGTATTCCTGTTGGGTGTCTTAATTGAAACGAGGAGTATAAATTGGGATGTACTGTACATGTGGTGAGGATAGGTCTGAATTAGCCGCAGAGGTGACACGTCACGTCCAAAGGTGGTTGACCACCTGGAAAGCGAACGAGAGGATGAAAATGAAAGCCACGACACATGGCAGGTATTCAGCCAATGTGCTTGGTAATACCTTGAATTGTAAATGAAAACAACGCTTTTCCAGCTGTGAAATGACCCGATTTGGAGAAAACGCTTCGCAAAACCAGACAAGTCCTTTTCAGATCGTGTAGTTGATGGCGAAGAAGCGTATAACTCTAGATTATATGTGCCAAGGTGCTTTTCTATACATCCAACATCTATGGCCATTCACCTCTTCAAGGGCTTACAGAATTCAGGGAAACGTGTCCGTAGAAAAACTCTTTCTAAAAACAGTTTTTCAGATTTATTTAAAAAGCCTATGCCAGTTATTCTTTTTCGGATACCTTGGATATATTTATACGAGCGTACAGCCGTGATTTGCGAGTTATATACTGTGCATAAAACCTTCCGTATGTCTGTCTCATTTTTAAAAGTTTCGATTCACATTAAATCATCTACTCATTATCAAAGGTTTGGTGAAATTGAAATCAGCATGTGAAAAACGACGTTTAAATGTTGAACCACAGCATTCGTGCGCGTATAGAAATTGTTTCGTCGTATTTCCGACATTTTTATTTCAACGAAACTGAATATTTTAGTGAACTCTCTACAGCATTTCATAAAAAGTTCTAAAAACATGTATCGATGTTATTAGATTTCAACCATGCGCATGCAGATTTAACCTTCAGTTTTCAGGAACGAAAAGCATCATTTGACAGTTTTACTTAACAACTGAGCTTAAAGTGAGTATGACTAATATGCTCGCCATGGACTCGACAAAATGCTTCGATTAATATCGACCCATTTCCATACTTTTCTTCGATAAACCTGGTAAAAAAAATCTCTTCGTGATGGAACCTTGATTTTTTACTTTCCGATTAGATTGAAAATCCAACTTTTAGATTTATGTATATACGCACAACATATACTTTTAAAAAGTACGAGTTGCGTGTCCGTAAATTGTCTCAGAGCTTACGAGTTTTGCTCTTCGTATAGACATTTTGGTAATTGTTGATTTTCTAGTTTTTTATTAGTACATAGCTATCGAGTGTCACGTTTTACCAATGCCTGATCTTGTCAAGATTGCATTCGTCCACAAACAGCGTGTCGAAGGCAATCAAGATTACAGTAAATTATTTCAGTTTTCGATGACGGAATGCAGCGTTCAGTGCACGCATAATGAACTCACCTCACAGGTATAATAATTCGTTGCCGGTTGAACGTTCGACACAAACGCTGACGACTAAGATTTATTCATTTTGCATACGCTCTCTGCGAGACCAATGCAAAATGCCATCAGAGCGGAGTTTTATAGAGAAAACGTGCTTGGGTTGTCACATTTCGTGGTTTTAATCGCCACCCCTGCATGTTCATGTCGAATTGCGCGCCCCTTCTTTCATCACTATCGAATCTCGAATTCAAATTGGTATTCGTATACCGAGTGATTCACGGCGAAGTGGCATTTTTCCCCTCTTAATTTAATATACACGGAGTCAAGTACAACGTGTACGCCCTAGCTGTAATAACCGCTGCATAAACAGGCTGCCAAGGTAGTTAAGGTTTTTTTTAACCATTTTTGAATTCGTAAAACGTCCATTAACGATAGAGGATACGTCGGCACGATGATAATAATGAAAAGTATACATCCATCATTTTCGGGGAAACGGACTAAAAATGTATATACCTCGAGGTGGTATTTAATAATAGATTAACAAGTTTGGCTTAATGCACAGAAGTAGTTTTGAATAAGGGCCGTCAGGGAAGAATGCCTAATTTGGAAAAAGTCATGGACATTCAACGTGTTAATCTTTTTTCAAATCCAAAATTAATGCTTTAGGATTTGCAAACTATTTAAAATTTTACCGGTACAAATTTTCAACAATTTCAGAGGACAAATTTGCAAATATTTTCTACAGTTTTCGACCGAGGACAAATTTGTCTAAGTTTAAATTATCGAGGTCTTATTTGCAAAATTTTCAATTTACTCGAGGATAAACGTGCAAAATTTTCAAAAGTTTCCGAAGACAAGCTTCCAAAATGTACGTTCCAACTTTTCCGAGCACAATGTGCAACATTTTCAACTACCCTTTAACTATTTTTGAGTACAGATTTGTAACATTTTAAATAGTCAGCGAGAAAAAATTGCAAGGTTTACAACAAATTCTGAAAACAAATTGGCAAAATTCTCAACCTTTTCAAAGTAAAAATTTTAAAATTTTAAATCTTTTTTCCTGTTGCAAATTTTTACAATTTTGAATATTTCCATGTTATTAATTTTGATGATCGAAATTGCCATTAGTAAATTTTGCAAAATATGGAAAGTTGTCCTACAGATTTTTAAAAATCGCGGATAACATTGGCATACAGAGTACAGTGTGTCAAATTTTACGTTGGTCAGGGAATTTGCTTAAAAGCCCATGGAAAATTCAGGGAAGTTGAATATATGAAATTTCTGCTCAATTTTCTAATGCATTCTAAAATAAACTATAGAGGGAAAAACGCACTCTTATGTAGTATACTCTTCTGAACTGTAAAGAATTGATGTCCGGGATACGGACCTAACCTTGTTGCTTATGCAGTACATGGTTCACACTTTCCATGGTTTATTGTTTTCTACGTGCAGTATTTTATATCGAAGATGTTTAGGAGCGATTACGGAGTTATCACAGTCGAGAGAATGTTATCTCGACATCTGCTGCTCTTTGATAAGCAGGGCACAAAAGATTGTTCTACATGTAGAAAAAATGTTGTCATTTTGTGCAGCCATTGATATTCACAGGTATTCCATTGTGTTCCGTTAAAAGATTCTTGCCCACCAACAAATAAACTAAAGGCGCGTACAAACCAATGCAACAATGTTTCATGAAAATGTGGCGCACAAAAAATGTTTTTCAAAATTTTGGCGCAGCATTTTTATTTTGAAACGTGTTTCATGGCGTGTTTCATCCACCCACCCCACTGTCGGTCGATCAAAGGGTGTTTCTGAAACAAATTTCCCTCCGCAGAAGCGAAATGGGTGGTGAGTTCAAAAAACGTGTTTTCCACTGTGCGCAACATTTTCATAAAACCTTGTTGCAAATCAATGTTTTGCAACAATGTTGCGTTGGTGTGTACGCGCCTTGTCACTCTCAACAACAAGGATCGCTTAATGTGACCATATTACACAAAAATGTATCGTATAGGCCTACATTGTATTCAGTTTCCTTATCAATTAAAGCCCGGCTTAACGACCGTCGTACCCCCTGGAGGAAAAGCAGGAACATAGAACCGTCATTATTATTAAATGGAACGAAATTTAAATATCGTACGTCATAAATTACATTCATTTACATTTCGTGTATATTGCCTTTCGAAGAGACATAAATCATCGCTGAACTTAATTGCGTGCCTCAAATGAGCGAGCAAAGTTTTTTTGGAAGAAAATTTTGGCTGAGGCCAAATGCGCTGGTGTATCAACGTTGAAATCATTTACTGAACAAGTGACTGAATATAGTCCGCTAAGAACATTTTGTGTCAATAATCATAGACTAGATTTGTCTATCTAATTAAATTGTACCGGCGCGACTAACTTTTTATAGTCTTATGTTACGTACATGTACAGTGCTTGTATTATTAAATTTAAGGGTAGGCCTACTATGCGTGCCAAACAACGATCATTGGTCATGTTTTAAGAATGAATGGATTATACATCTATATATATATAAAATAGAAAACGACGCCATCTTGGTTTTTTGTGGTCTCCTTTGAGGTTGGTAAGTCCATATGATTGGCCACTCATGGCACACCCCCCAGGAGCGTGAACTCCGTGGGAAATAACAAGGCCATAAATCTTTTTAAATTTGCCACGGGCCATAAAACTGTCAAACAAGTTTCCCATCCCCCATCCGGGTTATATCCAGGTCATATAGCGCCATCTTTTGGAGACAAAGGACAGCTAAATCTAACTCCTGATCGCATAAAAAGGGGTTAGAAAATCAAACAACAATTTTTACCCGGGCAAGGCCGGGTTTTACCGCTAGTCTTCAATAAATTCCCATAGGAAATAAGGCACTGTTGGCGTGGGTAGTAGCGAGCCAAATTACAATTCAAGTACGATCCAAAATTCAAAATGGCGTCCTTCGCGAGTTTTCTCATACAAGTGTCACCTTTTTAAATACGGAATGACGACACTCGTACTAAATTTGGTATGGCCTCACCATCGACGCCATTTTGAATGTTGAACCCACGCTACCAAATGTGTTATCTCGAAAAGTACTTGAGACATTACAATCATTAGAATAAAGTAGGCGATACCCAGGCAAGCACGTCGATCCTTGACATTTCGAGACCTATACGTTATAACGATTAATTAATTCGCTTCGAAAATGCAATCGAATAACGGACAACACCCATGCGAGAATCTCATCAAAGCGCTCAGCAACAGAGCAACGAAACAGCGCTTTTAGGCACGCGAACGATGAGCAAGATAATAAATAAAAATTCTATTAAGGTCACGTGGCATCGGCGTCCAATGTTGCTCAGCGTAATAAACACGCTGCCCAATGGTACCGGAAGTCAACTAATTATAACTGATGATGTGCGCTTCTGGAGTTCCGGTCTGCGCTTAGCAACAGCACGGTTGATATAAAAAAGCTCTTACTCAAAATGAAAAAACAATCCTGGTTAAAATAATACTCAATCGAAAACTATATATGTTTTAATTCCAAATGTAGGCTACATGTAGATTGTTGCTATACAGTATAGAACCTCTCTTATATGAACTAATTGGGACCAGAGGTGGTTCATATAATCAAAAATTTATGTATCGAAAAATCGAAAAGTATCGAAAAGTACCATGCCAGTCTACAAAAACATCACGGTTCCTCCATGCCCTAGATTTGTTTTTGTAAACAAGAGGAATTTTTGCGTTTTTTAATTAATTTTTAATTAATTTTCCCAAGGTTGAGGCCTGCGTCAGCCAAAAAACGCACCGTTAGGTGGGCAGGAGCCACGTGCTGATGAGTTCATATAAAAGAGAGTTCACATAATAGAGGTTCATTTATATGAACCTCTATTATTATTATATAGAGGTTCTACTGTATAAGCATTTCAAAAAATTCGTTAACTGAAATTAATTAAACTTGAAAAAAAATTCGAAATCGTTCCATTTCATACAACGCCGAGTTCTATGAAATGAAACTTTTTTGTCTTATTTTTTTTTTTATTTAAAAAATTCAAATTCTAAATCTTTCCATATCATTGCTGATGATGATGATTAACAAGATGTAGAACATTAGGATGTCCTTGCTGAAGACAACTTAAAGTCATTATATCAACAGTGATACGCATGGCATCTAAGATGTTGTAGAACATGAAGACATCTAAAGTCGGGTACGCACTATCACCAAACCAAAACTAAAAACTCCAAACTTGATACTTTTCCTTTTTGTGGAAACGAAAAAATGGCGAAGCTATAACTGTTTTTGTCAAACTAAAAACTAGAAAATCAAGTTTGCAAACTAAGTTTGGCGTTCCCGTCGAGTGTCGGTGAGAAGAAAGGGAAATAGCCAAACTTTTTGGCGATGGCGCTGCTATCAACCCTTCGTTGGTTTTTGGCAATGTCTTCCTCAGACGACAGCATATCGCATATATCGTGTTTTGAAGTATGTATCCTCTGTCGTCTGCTGAGTTTTGTCAATATGGTTTGTTGCAGTGTGTACGCTCAGGTTTCGCAAAACTATTAGTTTGTATTAGTTTTTTTATAGAAAGTAGTTCACGATGAAAGTTTGGGTTTGTGGTTTTTAGTTTTGGTTTGGTGGCTAGTGTGTACCCGATTTAAGATGCCAAAGAAATGTTAGCTGATATCTAGGATACCATAAATGCATCAGAAGTTGTTGGAAGGATATATCGTAGAATTATCCACGACCTTTCTGCTGAATTTCGAATAGCCTGACAAGACCAACAAAAAACATGATACATGGACATTCATTGATCTCGCATCTCACTCTTCAGCAACACCATTCAAGAACAACCTTGGCTTGGTGACATTACCAGCGACACATTACCGAGTACATGTAGTTAAGCCAATTCTTGAACGCATTCCAACAGAATTCTTGAGAGAGGCGTCCGATTTTACGACAGTGTGTAGAGATAATAACGATGGTGTAATCATGACAAAGGCTCATCGATCAAGAGTCATCGTCGATGTTCCATGGCCCATTAAGCTGTCGGACACGAGGCGTGGGCTCCAAAGAGGAAATTACGATATTGGCCACGGCTGAAAAATCGTTGCCGGAAAACAGAGACGAAGGGGATTCGCCATGCAATTACTGCGGATGGCGCTGATGAGTCGCTGGCGTGCTGCTTGTCATGGCCAACTTCTACCATCGATTTTTCTCGGCGAATCAGCGTGAAAAACTCAGTTCCGGTGCTTGTAAAACGACGTCTGCTATTGGTCGATGGGAAAGGTAAAGATGAGTGCGTGTCTGCCGTCGCCCCAGAAACTGTTAAGACTTGCTATTCCAGGTACGGATTCAGAGAGGAGCTGAGATAATGGTGTGCTTCGCTTAACCCAAAAACCAAAAAAAAAGATATTGTCTTCAATTGCTTTCCCAGCAAAGGTTTTGCCATTTCTTGGATGATGTTAGGAAGATGAGGATGGCAATTCTGAAGAAGATGAAAAGACCCGCCACGGAACAAGTGAATGGTGCTATTGCTTTTAAATGAGTGATATTGTTGCTGACAATGTTAGTTGACATCGCTTCGGATGTTGGGCGAAGATATTTCCGTGAGGTGTCATTGCTTCTGCTTTGATCTGCTTCAGAAAAGTAAAAAGTGCCATTGCTGAAGATAATGACATCCAATAGGTCATTTCTTCAGATGTTGTGAGAAAACAGCTAAAATGCCATTGTTGTAGACAATGTCAGATGGTGTGTGAAACGAAAAAGGCGCATTACTGAAGATGTTAAATCGGAACGAGCAATATTGTTGCTCATAATGTTAGATGACATCGCTTCAGATGTTTTGAGAAGGCTATTTTTGTGCTATTGATGGAGATGGTGAAAGTAAAACAACCTCGTTGAAGATGATGTCAGTAAGATACCGTTGCTGAAGGACATGCCATCTAAACTACAATTTATTCAGTTGCTGTGATACGGTTATTTCTGCGAATTGCTAAGGCTATATTAGTGTAAGATGTAGTAAGAAGTAGTGTAAGAGTGTAAGATGATGGCATCTTAAGATGCCATTACTTCAGATATTGTCAGAAGGGAATTTTTGGTGTATAGCAACTTCAGAAAACCAAAGAAAGTCAATACTGTAGATGATGGCAGTGAGCTGGCTTACTGAATATAATGACAATAAGGTGCCACTGCTGAAGATAATAACATCAAAGATGACATTCCTTGAGATGATTTCAAAAAGTTATTTCTGAGAATTGCCACTGCTTCAGAAAACTAAAAAAGTGCCATTGTATAAGATGGTCAGAATAAGAAGTTGCTTCAGTAGATGATACAGTACGATACCATTACTGAATAAATCAACAGTAAGACGCTGCATCTCAAGATTTTACAGTAAGATGACATTGATTAAGATAATGAAAACAAGATATCATTTCTTAAGATACTGAGAAAATTCCTGTCATGACATTAGAAAATACTTGAATGAAAATCTTCCGAGAAAACATCTAATGTCGCTGCTTCAGGAAGCGACAGAAGGACAATGTTAAAAGTGGTCATCTATCTCATCAAAACTTTGATGGCTTGACATAAAACTTGACAAAATGCCATCGCCCCAGAAAAAGTCAGCCAAGCGAAGCGCTCCATCAGCGCCGAAGAAGCAAGCCTCGAAGGACAAGCGACAGAGCAAGACGGCTCCAGTCCAGCGCGCGTCCAAGAGCAAGGACAACAAACGCGCTCCAGACGTCAAGAGACCAACAGCTGATCCTCCTCCCAAAGAGATCGCTGTTACCACCAAGCCGAAAACGGTGTCCAAGAAGTCAAAGTCCTTGGACAAACCGAAATCAGCAGTAAAGCCGCCAGCGCCCAGCAGCAAGTCTGCGGGAAGACAGCATCCAAAGGCAGTAGCGGTCCCCAAGGCCACTGCTAAGGTTCAAGCCAAGACTGGGCAGAAGGGAGCCATCGCTGGAGACACTAACGCCAACCTGGTCATCGCCTACGGATCGGCTCATAGGGCTAAATCCGTCGGGCCAAGCGGACTGCTGACCGCTCGATATCACCGAAGCAGGTCAGTAGTCAACTTCTTTGTTGTCGGATATAAGACAAGTGTCAGCGTGCCAATGCAAGCTGAAATACATTCGACATTTTTTCGTAATTCAAAAAATTTCATTCGAGGAATTTCCCAACTTTCGAAAAAAAATTTCAATTGTTTTATAAATTTTCTTTTAAATATTTTCAAAATTTTCGAAGTTTCTGTGCGAGGACTAGCAAAATTTCTTTTTGAGCATTTTAACCATTTCTTTCCAGTTAATAAAACTGGCCATAACTAATTATATTATAAAATTCGTTATATCAGATATGGAATTTTCTTTATACCATACCAAATAATATCTGGATATAGTGAAACTTCTTCGTAACCTCAAATATGGAAAAACCTTCTATGTAACCTAAAACACCAGTAATACCTTTTTCGTGTTTACGGTTGCTCCCCGTGCTACAGACAACTTCGTTATATCCGTTAATTTCTTGAGTATCTATCGTAGCGGTTCTCCGTCTGGTGAGGCTGTGACGCCTCCTTACGGCGATGTTCGTACCATGGTTTGCGATGTGTCTCCCGTCCCGAGTGACGTTGAATCCATCGATTTCTCCAATACCGCTTCGGTCAAACCACCACCGGACAGAAGGGGGCTTTTCGGACGATCGCAACAGACCCTTAGAGTTGGACATCACGACAAGAAAACACACGCAGGTCAGAGGTCGATGGAATTTACTTAAACGAGCAAAAACAAAAAAAATCGAGAAAAATGTGAACATTTAAAAACAAATCTTTTCATTGTGTAACAATTTCGTTGCACAAAATTTAGTGCGACTATCAATTACTCAGAATGCAACACAGATGGCGCTTAATTTTTCCAAAATAGCCTTTTTTCCAAAAACGGCTATCAAGGCCTAAAAATTGATGCTTTTTAACAACAAAAAAAGCCTTCTAAAAATGATTAATTTAGAAGACAATAATTTTTTTAAAAAATTAAAACATTTTATACCAAAAAAATCTTTCTAAAAAAAGCTTTTTTGAAAAACGAATTTAAAAAAAAAAAAACCTATCATAAATAAGAAGGTGGCTAAGATTTGGCCTTTTTATCAAAAAAAAATATTTTCTCATAAAATGCAGCCAAAGGAATACGGCACTCGGATTCTCACCCTGGCGATGCGCCCAAGAGCGAAAAAGTCCAGAAAGCGGACGAAGATTGCGGCCAGGAGGCGGACACCGTCCGAGTCGCTTCGGACAGCGAGGAGACAGCGGTCAAGAACGAAATTGCCGTCAGGATAGTACCGGACTCGGCCAAACAAAAGGTACACTTTTATACTAACTGCCAGCGATCTTGGATTACCACTTTGTTGAACAATCCTAAATCTATTGTTAGTCAGTGGTCAGCGCCAAGGAGCCAACATCAGTAGTCGCGACCTCGCACTCCAAGGCCCACGTCAAAGAGGTGAGCAAGCCACAAAAAGTGACCACCAAGGCACCTCAGACGAACGGTTCCAAAGCGCCAAACCAGAAAGCTCCATCTTCAAACGGCAAACCACTCAAGTAAGTTTTGGAATGTTTTTTGAAAAAAAAATTCTTTTTTTTTGTGTGAAAAAATAGTACTTTATCATTTTCGTAGACATTTTTAGTAGTCTGGCAAATGCAATTATTAAAAAAATCATTATACATGTATTTAGAAAAATTTGGAGTTTTTTTTAAAAAAATTGTCATATTTTTAGAAAAATTTGTTTGTTTGTTTGCGGATAAATCTTATTTTTTTAAGAAAAATTATTTAGTTTAAAAAAAAATCGGCACTTTCTGTGTAGTTAAGGCAATAGAACGTCATTTCCAAAAGAAAAAAATGGGCTAGGATTCAGTTTACTTATTCAAAATCATGATTATAGTATGTTTTAAATTAGAAAATTTAATATGCTAGGTAGGAAAAATGAAGATAAGCTGTAAAAAAAAAGTTTGAAAACTTAGAACGCCCCCATGTGGTAGGCAATCATTTAAGCACTCGAGCCATGCATGATTGCCTACCTTCAAGGAATTTTTACTGATTTATAGATGCTTGGTAGCTTGGTCAGTTTTGCTTTCCGCGCATTCATTTCTTCTTTATCCAAAAACTACCCCAGATTATTGGTATTCTACTTTAGCAATGTTGTCCGCAGCAATTTGATCTTAATGGTTGCAGTTGGTATGAAAACTATACAATCAACATTGTGATGAATCACAAAATTTGAAGTAACACAATTTTATCACTTGCAGGAGTTCAAAGCCTGTGAAGATAGAAAAACTACAACTAACCAAGAAGCCAAAGACGTCTACAGAAAACGGATCAAACATCAAAGTTGCTGTAGAAGGTAAATCATAACCGCCAACCAACATTGCTCTTAAACGAAAAATTAAAGTGACTTACTCATTTCAGCCACGAGCGACGGAGATAACACCAAAGAAGCTGCTTCTGGTACGGTGGAGGTGCAGATTCAATCAGAGTCCAATGGTGAGAAAGTTCTTGCCATTAACGTCGACGATCCGAGCAATCAGGTGAGCTAAATTTATAAAAATGTGACAATACCACTGAATTTCTAAAAAAAAGTTATAAAATGTTTTGATAATTTTTGAAAATGGTAAAATGTTTTCTTATCTACCGAAGGTACTTTGTGTTTTGCAAATCCTTCAAAATGTAATTCATCGAAATTCCAAAAATTGCATAAAAGTAATCAATGTTGATTTTAAACGTTTGCAAAATTTACACTGTTTTGTCATTTCTCAAAATTTACCAAGAAAATGAAGCCGTTCAAAAAATTATGTATCCCTTCAATCTGAAATTTTCGTGTTTTCATATTTTTTGTTTTAAAAAACATCGTTTTTTGAAAATTGAAGAATCTTCTAATAATTATAATTTTTTTTGTGCAATGTTGGTGTTGTATAATAATTTTTTTAAAAAAGTCGTTAAAACTGATGACTAAGTTTAAACAAATTACTGCTGAGAATTTCAGAAAATTTACATAATGTTATTTTGCAAAATATTGCAAATGAAGCAGTTCCAAATAGTGGTTTTTCAAATAAAAAACATAAATCCTAACACGAATTTGGAAATCCACAAAGCTCGATAACGTTCTTCACAAGAATACAACAAATTACATTTTCAGCAGGACAAAGACAAGGTCTTAGAAAACTCTGAAAATGAAAAGCCACCTACCATCCGCATCAAAGCCGATGAAGAATGCTGCAAGGCGTATGCCATCCTCAACAGCAAAGGCATCAGAGTCTCACTGCACACTCTGCGAAGGTAAGTCCATGCACCATTCAAGCAGAAAAAATACAGAAAAGATCCTGAGCACTTCCCAATCCCAACTTCTGACATCCATGGAAATTGAAGCTCAAGATCGATAAATATTAACCTAGCCTTTTCACAACAAATTCAGAGCCTTGCTGACACCAACAGAATATCGGTTACTGCAAAGTACGGGCCAAATCACTGACAGCTAACGGACCTTATGGCAAGGTGAGGCCAAGTGGACACTGGCGATTGCACCTGACAAGCCAAATTATCCCCGATTCGTCCGTTATACAGGACCTAAAACGAAGTTCTGTCATTTTGAAAGAAGGATTCTGGTGTCATGGACTTTCAGTAAATACAGTTTATTCCCTTGAAAGAAGGAGTCTAGTATCCTGGGCTTTCAATTTCAATTAATACAGTTTATTCCCAACATTACGCGTTCCAGAAGATTTGTTCATGAAAAGAGAAACAACTCAACTGGAAATTTCCTGTTTATGACGGTATCAAGTCGCGAAAGTTTAATATTCAGTAAAAAAACGCCATCTGATATTATCATAGCTTTGGTTAAATGACAGTATTGTCACTGTACTTTATCATGCATTAATTGAACAAAAACTTATTTTTAGGAAATGTCGAAGCGAGGGTGCGATGATTTCCTTATAAAATTACATGTATTTCAAAAACGTTGCTGAATATTATCCGTGCATGGAGTTCACTGTAGAGCATTTTTTTCTGGTTAACTAACTCATTTACAAAAATGTTCAATCTGAAATAAACTTTCATTGATATAAAAATCTTTTTTTTACAAAATATGGATATTCCCTTCCAATCCAACGAACTAATGCAATTGTTCCCTAATTATAATAAAACCAAAACATTTTTGATTAACAAATACTATCGACAGCACATACGAACTAATGTCAAATAACCATATTTGATGGCAGTTGAATAATGTTACTCTGAAAAATACAAATATTCGGTTCGAGAGCATATGTAATAGTACATCATAGTGCAAGTGCATTTTCAATTTGTTGCAAGGCAAGGTAAATCACTTGCAACCCCATACTGAGGCCTTCCTGCCCCGCCTGCAGGGGTCCCATTCCAGTGAATGGATCATGGCAGTTACGCAGGTTTTCCCTAGGATATTGTCCAGCAACAAACCTGGCCGCTCTACGCTGCACCATTTCTACATCCTGGCATGGGCGGCGCCAGGTGACTGGACCAGGGTATGCTAATGGCGAATTTGATTGGGCCAAAAAATATGCACTTGTGTAAGCTACAAGGTAAGGCATAAGTATGTAGTCTTTTTGCACCTGCTGCCTGCAATACTGCCAATTATGCAGACTAATGCCTCACCTTGAAGCCTGCACTAGTGCAGATAAAATTCGCCATGAGACTGGTGCACAAGCTAGGTCAGGGTATGCTGCAATGTTATTTTTTCATAATGGAAGCATGCCTTGAGTTTTTGAGGGTATGCTGAAGCATACCAAGCATACTATACAGCGTATCCTGGTCAAATCCCATTCTAAAAGGAGTCTAAATAGGGCAGCATTATTCCCACAAGAGGATGTACCAGTGCCTTATATCAAACATATTTTACATTTTTTTGGCAGTCACGAGACACTCTGAACAAACAGAAGTTGCTGGTTTGCCACACCAGATATTTTCTGTACATCGTACTCAGGCACAATATTGATAAATGTTTAGGCAACGTTTTTTGCTGCGAGCTTAAGTTCCATAGATTATTAAAACATGACTTTTCCTCAGCTGCTTTAAGAGCATCCTAAAAGAGAAATGAAGAAATCAAGGAGTCTGTAGATCAATTTAAAACAAAAAAAACTTTATTGACATATTACTATAAAAATTGAAATATAATCCGATTGAGATGAGGGTCTAAAAATTCTCAAATTAGGAAGGGGGAAAAGACCTGGCCATTGGTTAGTAAAAACTAAAAAAACACCATTGGCACCACGAAGAACGTTCAAAGCGAAATTTGATGGGGTGGGTGTTTTGGGTAGGGACGAGGTACGAACTGGGCATCAACAGTGAAAACCCTAGCAGCTCAAAACTTAAATCCTAACTAGGTATGAAAAGTCTGAAAAATGGTACCGCACAGTTCGGCGCCTCAACATCCAAGCTTCCTCCGACTTAGACGCCCAACGATTGCGCTCTTGGGAATGCGTAATAATACACGAGTCCTGCAAAAAAGACCCTAAGCGAAAGCCCTGTCACTGTCCTAGCCGTGTGAAGAAAACAGACAAGCAAGCATAAAGACAGTAAATTGTCCAAGTTTTTAAACGTGTGTATATATAGAGACCGATGAAATAGCAGTGACAATTGAAGTGCACAAATCGCAGCGCGAGCATTAGGTCGCAGAACCTCTACGGCAGCTTCTGCTGCTCGCGCCGCCGTTAAGACACCATGAGTTAACGGTTACAAAAATATGGTAACTGTGTAAATCGAAATAGAGAACGTGGTGATGCGAGATTACCTTTTGGTCTTTGGTTGCGAGTCTCTCCTTTACTTATTGGATGGGTTGGCGAGAAAGCCGGGAACCCGCATTGCCAGTAAACCCGCTCTACTTTGCAGAGTCATTTGTGGCCCCGAAAATGAAAAGATAAGCAATGATATGCTACTTGTTCAAAAATTACGGTAAACTCAGGCACAATTGCAATCGGTCAAAATGCGTGAATGAACGAACGGATCAAACTATCGACGAGGCAGAGAGGACGAGAGCGAAATTTCAATGGTCAAATAAAATTTGTGACAAAAGGTGCGAACACTTAGGCGATCAATTTTTTTTACCTTACCCTCGTCGTTCGACGTGGAGGCCAGCCCTCGACATCTGCTCAAAATAAAAAGCAATCGGAAAAAAAGAGCACCCAAAAGCGTAATAACTGACATAAAATCGAAAAGGTAAACCCCAAATGGCGGGGGATATTGGTTCAATATTATAGCAATCAACTGCATATCGGTTCAATATAATAGCAATCAACTGCATATCGGTTTAAAATTATAGCGATCAACTGCATTACGATTGAGCTTACCTGCTGATGGAAACCAGTTGCCAACTAATCAAAATCAATAAAACTCGAGTAACGAATAAATTTGGTTAGCAAAGAGACAAACTAATGAATGAACGATCTATCGAGGTGGGGCCTGACCAGATAAGCTACGAGAGGGCACTTCCCAATGAGTAACATGATGTGTTTAAAAATAAAGTATCTAAAGCACCCTAGAGGGCGAGACTGACAGTATTTTCTAAAACTTCATTATCATATGATGAAAACTTTAGCTTGGGGCCAAAGAGCATCTTTGTGGCCGGGGTAGTCCGAGCATACGAGACTAGAAGAGGGGTTTTTATGTTCAAGTCAGAAACTGATGGGAAAAAACTCACCAACCATCTGCATTCGTCCATCTGAGAAGACCCGCATAATGGTACAATCATCGAGTTTCTGACATTTGTGGCGTGAAATGCTGCAGCATATTTGCCCAATCCTTTGGCGACCATCTGCAATCGTCCATCAGAGAAGACCAACAAAATTAAGTTTCTGCCCACGTCTCGGCTCCCCATAGCATTTTCGGTCATTCCAAAATTCCTTGTTCATGAAAGAGCAGCAAAACTAGTACCGCTCATCGAGTTCAGTTATTGGATGAAAAAACGTTACAATAGCATTTTCGGTCATGTTGGCAAAAGCTTCAACATTAGCTTTTCAAGGAAAGCTTCGGACTAGCCCGGCCCTATCTCAGAAGTGCTGGCCAACGGGGAATGTAAAGAGTACCAAAAAACAAAAGTTCAACAAATCAACTACTCATATTATAACGCACCATTCTGGCTAACGAGAGATAAAGGCGGCCATTTTTTAATCTAAAAAAACCAGATTCGACGTTAATTGCATCAACTGCAATCCACCTGTTCAGAAAAACAAAACATAGCACTCCCACTTTCCCAATTGATTGTCACTATGCTTGCTTGTGAGCGAAGCCCGATATCGGGCATCGCATATCTGGGTTTTCAGGATTCGGAGAAAAGAGGGGAACTTCGCAATGGTCAGATTTCACAATGAAGTTTGGTAAATCAAAAATAAAATGTGGTGTACAGCTTATTTAGGGGTTGATTGGGATATTACAAGAATTTCAGCGCAAATGTAGATGAGTGGGATGAATTACAACTTGCAGCATCGCGGTGTGGGGTGCAGGTAAACAACTTACAAGGTTTTTTTTGGGGATATTTGGGACATCTTCGGGTCACACACCCTTGCAGGTTGCTACTCGAGAGGGTGTGTGCCAAGCCAAGAACAAATCCTAACCGAGAGCTATTTCATCATTAGATAGCGTCAACCAAAGAATTCACAAAGCATCACACCATCATCAACTCATGAGAGAATACACAAGGATAATTCTAGGCCCCTTGGGTGCAGTCAACATCACAATGGCAATCATAGGTAATGCAAGTGTCAGAAGGGCAAAGTCTGCAAAAGAAACAACAGAGCAAATGGGGTTTTACGTGAAGTTGTTGCATTTTGGGAGGGTTATTTGGGTAGAGGAATATGACTGCTTCCGGAGAATCCCGGCAGAAACGTCTGGAAAAAACAGGCTTAGATTGGTGCTGACGGTAGGAGGGAGGATAGGACAGGCACAACGTCACACAACACGCTCTTAGGGCGATGAAAATCAAAACAAAATGATAAAAAAAAGAGGGCAGAGAAAGTGGTTGTTACGTTAGCCTGGTTATATACTCACCCCGTGGCTACCTACCCTCGTGGAAAACGCAGCGTGTGGCAGGCGGTCGGTCAAAGTGTTGGCATTTCAGTGGCCACAGAATTGCAGGGTGAGAAAAAAGATGACGGCGGAAGCCGCGGTTGCAAGCACTCGCAAGTCACACCTAGCTAGTCTGCGATTTGGGATTGGAGGTGAGGGTGGCGAAAGGGGGGAAGGCATGGCAAAAACCCCACACACCAAAAACGCCACGACAAAACAACGCCAGCCAACAACAGCATCGCACAATTCAAAATCCTTAACTTAGCACCTGTAGACCACGTTCGCACAAAGCTGCCATCACCGGTGAGGACAGGTGGTCCATACCTTTACACTACGCTCATCGAGGGAACTTATTGTTGCTTTACACCAGTTCGTTACATGCGAATTTGAAGTTTTTGATCAACAACAGTTTCAGAGCATGGCAAGCTTAATGACAACTAGCACTGCGCATTTGGCAATTATTCCATGGCGTAATCGATAGCAAGATGCACATTTTAGTACCACCAAAAGCAAAACAACGCTTTTGAGTCAAGCTAGGAACAAACGCCTCAATTCTAAATAGCACCTAGTAATTAAAAACGTTATTACGCGTCTTAGAATCTGAAGAAAAATATGGCATGCTGCATCATTAAATCAAAGCTACCAAAAAGTTTGACAGTTTTTGTGCCAAATTCTTGCAAAGAAATTTGGGTCCAAGTTTCTATTATAATTCAGCATTTTGAATTCCATAAAATTTCCAACAAGATTTCTAAAGAGATAAGAGCAACGCAAATTCGTGCAGAAACGTCGATCACCATCTCCATATTTGGCCTTCATACTTAACTAAGCTTCACATTTCTCACCAGACACGAGTCAAAAGTAACAGACAACGCAAAATGTCACTCAACCTCACTGCCCACCGGCAAAAATTCAGCAGTTAGCGCCCAACGTGGTCTACCCAATCGACGATACAAAACTGTTCCCTACGCCTTTCCGTACCACTCGGGACATTCATAGACTGCCTAGCTAGCTGGCACGCTTCTCTCCGGTAGATGCAGGGAAGAAAATAAGAGGAGGAGGGGGAAAAGTGGAGAGAAGAGAAGAGAAAAAAAAAGCAACTGGAGGTATCAAAAAAGACATTACCTGCTAGGTAGAGAAGGCTCGAAAAGCCCTATTGCGGCTGGGGATAGGCGGCGGCGTAATTGTAAGGATAAGCCCCTTGCTGTTGTTGGGTGTACTGGCTATACTGGCCATACTGGGAGTACTGTTGTTGGCCCTGGGAGGATGGCTGCTGAGACGGTTGCGTTGCCTGAGCAGGAGGCTGGGATTGCGCATTGGCTCCGGCAGGCTGGGAGGCCGTCGGCTGCTGAGGCGTTCCCTTCAACGACACAAGTTTACTTAATTTTAAATCCAATGCCAGCAATTCGAAAAATTTTCAGTTTTTTTTTCTAAACAGAGCCCGCACAAATTCGGAACCAATTTTCCAAGGGAAGGGAGCAGAAAGATAATAGAAAGCATGTCGATAATGCATGTTCATAGGAACAAAAGGGTCATCACTCCCACAGCACCAACCTAGGAACACTTCAGCAGTTTAACTGTTTATCAAATCGCGAAAACATCATCCAGATTTTAAGCAAATTTTGTAGAAATCCATCTCGCAAATATAAAATAAGCAATTTTTTTTTGTTAAACCAATAATCCATTTTTTTTAAAAAAAAATTTAAGCTTGTGAACAAGTATACAAAATACCAATATGCTAACATACCAAGTTCAAATTTGTTCATAAGCAAACTGAATATAAACATAGACAAACTTGTATACTGCGGACAAGTTAATTTTAAAACTAATAATTGCAAAGCTTAACAAATGTGCATAAAAAGTGCAACTGAAAAATATTTAACAGAATAAAACTACTATTACTGTGAGATAACAGTTCAAACATCCCTGAAACATCCCTTTCAAAATTCACGCCATGCACCAAATGCTTGGCAAACTCGAGCACATTTGCCATTTTAGATTTTCGAACTTCAAACCGCCTCGGAAGTAGGGAAAAGGTAATGCTCTCAGAGGCAACGTGGACAATCAATCCCAGTAGTCCCAGTAGTGACACGCGAACGCTCGCAAGAAAAGCGGACTGAATAACTAAGCGCCTGCAGGTACAACCAAAATTATTCGTGTAATTCTCAATTTTACTTCAATACAAAAAGAAAAGAGCTGAAAATTTAAAAACGAGCTTCGCAGAAAATATGCCATGAAAACGAAGAGGAAGATAATATTCTACACGACGTTTTATGAGTTAACTCAAAAACCAAAAGCAAAATTGTTGTTTTCATCCTGTAATGAGGGTCGCCGTTTAATCATCCAAAAGAAAAGGTTCCGAACTTCACGAGCCCTTTTCCAAATAGAAGAACCAAAAAGCCAAAATTAATATCTAAAAGAGAGAAAGCGCACTTACAGCTGGCTGTCCCGGTGTCGTTTGGTTTGCACGTGCCTGTTGATCGATCATCTCCGCTTCACGATACATGCCCATCGACCGGTAATACTCGGCCCAGGCGGCGCTGTAGTCTGGTTGGGCAGCCTGCGAGTTCTGCGAATTTTGTCCTAGAACAAAGGAAGATAGATCATACATTCTTAATTAGGATGCATTAGCCATAGAAAATGACCAAATTTTAGCAGAAACACTTAACCTCATCAACTCAATTAATAGCCAAAAGAAAAATACAATCTTAAAATTACACTGAAAGAGCAATTGCATTAGACAAACAAAAATACTAAAGGGTGTACATGGATTGTCAACATGATTGAAAGCTTTGTTTTATTTAAAAAATCTTAATATTAAAAAGTAAAAAAACCTAATGTTTGATATTTTGGTAAAACTTACCTGGTTGCGCTTGGCCAGATGGTGGCTGCTGGGCCTGTGTGGCAGGCTGACTCGGCGCGGGCTGCGCTCCCGGCTGGGTTTGGGAATAGTACTGAGCGTAATAAGCAGCCCAAGCTGCAGCATTAGCATCAGCGGCCTGCTTATCTGAAATATGAAAAGATTTATAATGACTGCAAGAATACTGAAAAGAACCAAGTGTCCTCAGCAACATCCAACTTACTAGGATCTCCAGCTGCAGCTGCAGCAGAAGCCGATGCCGCGTTACCAGCAGCAGGTTGCTGTTGCCAATGTTGGTAGCCACCACCCCAACCCTGCGGCGTATATCCCTGTGGGCCTGGAGGAGGCTGCTGACTGTTAATACAACCAAAATACAAGTTAGTTTAAACGTTTCATCAACCTTCTAGTGAATGAACATTTTGATGCTTCATTTGAAACTATTTCCCTACTCCAAGACAATTTTCAGATGTCATGAAAAACAATAGCTTTAAATAACCAATGGTAAATGAAACAAGTACATTTAAGAAATTGATGAAATACGATTGTCTAATTGAGCTTTTTGCCAACTACGAGCAACATTCCAGCAAAGGTCCCAAAGAGGCAAGTTCAAAAAAGCTCAGTTAAGTTTATGTAGCACATCATTGACACCGGCAATCCGTGAAGGGCAAAACACCCATAAATTACAGGCTCTAATTGTGTGCGATTTAACGAGAACTTACGTTTAATTTACAATAAAAATTTGAAAAAAGATTGAAGCATTTCAAGCATGGGGGATCGCTATAAATGTCAAATTTAAAAATTCTTACTTGTTTTGTGGATAACCAGGAACACCTTGTGGGGGTGACGGGCCACCTGGTGGCATACCGTATCCACCGGGAGCGACATTATTAGCCCCAGAAGGCTGTCGATGAAAAAAATTACACGATTTAAGCATGATGTTTTTAAATGTGGAATGTGCGCACAAGATGATTCCACAAACCACAAAAGAGGAAGATGGCAGTACAAGTGCATTTTACTTTTGGCAATTCAAACATTTCGCGCAATCTTTGCGACTACGCGTTGCAACAATTTGAAATGCCTTCAATTTAATGGCCAAAAATCATAAAAGCAGACATACCCCTCCTCCACCGACTCCTCCGATTTTCTCGTTGATCAACTGCTTTGCATGATCAATCTGGTTGGGAAGTCCTCGTATGCAAAAGAGCTTCTCGTTTGGATTTGCGGATGGGTTTCTGGATAGCTCAACGTGGGCACCAGTCTGCTGGTTGATAGCTCTTATTGTTTCACCACCTTATTAAAGAAAAAAGCTTTCGTTAGACACAACTAGACCAATGAGCTCTTATCAAGGATTTCAGGAAAAATAAATTCTTAGACCAAAAGCTGGAAGTGCTTCAGTAGAAAAGAAACGTTAGCCTACATAATTGTTACATGGATAAACTCAAACATATTAATTTATAAATATTTTAAACAATTCTAGAACGACCACACATTACAGTTTTGAGATTTTAACAAAAATGCAACCGACAACTAAGATGATTCAATTTCATGATCAAATTAAGAATTTGGCAATTTTCATCAAAATTGAAATAGCCTTTTTTAATCTTAAGAAACAATTGCCTTAACTTGTTATAAATTTAGAAAAAAAAATATGTTAAAGACTACATTTCTTTGATATTGAAACCAAAATGCCAACTTTCTAAATTAAAAGCAGAATTTTTCTGGAAATCATTCTGTTGATAAAAAGCTTTATATATAATTATCTATTTTACTCACCTTTGCCAATCACAATGCCACACTTGTTAGCGGGAACAGAATACTTGATCTCAACCCAATCTGGAGGTCCGCGGCTTTGCTGTCCTCCACGCCCCATGCCAGGGTTCCCAGGCATGAAATCACCACCACGACCAGGTCCGCCACCACTCCTTCGGTCATCAAAATTTCCTCTACCTCCGCGTCCACGACCCCGTCCCATATTTTGCTGATCTCTTTGCTGAAAAGACAAAATGGTAAATTAAACACAAGTACATTTGAGAAATTGATGAAATCGATTGTCTAACTGAGCTTTTTGCCAACTACGAGTGACATTCCAGCGAGGGTCCCAAAGAAGCCCGTTAAAAAAAAGCTCAGTTAAGTATATGTAGCACATCATTGACACCGGCAATCCGTGGGGGGCAAAACGCCCATAAATTGCAGGCTCTAATTGTGTGCAGTTTTAACTAGAACTTACGTCGAATTGTCCTCTTACCAGAACGCTGTTGATAAGTTCGTGGATGATGCTATTCGCTGCCTGCACCTGGTCGGGTGAGCCAGTGAGGAAACACATCCGATCACCTGGACCATCTTCTAGAAATAAAAAGAAAATCCAACTAGATCTAGCATTTACCAGATTGCAAATAAGTTCAACTGCGAAACCGCAGAGTAGGTCGGACGTTACACAAAAAATGATCCATCAAATCAACATGAAAAATTACTAAAGATTGTGACCAAACTTTTCAGAAATAATTGCTCAACGTCCCTGGCGGTTAAATTATTTATGAGTGATAAAGCAATTGCTCAAATTGTTGAAGCCACTGAAAGGTAATCTTGCTTTAATCGCAGAAAGGAATTGTTTGTAAACAAAAGATACTATGCAACAAATGCTTTAATTCGAGGCTACTTAAGAACTTTTGTAGAGCAGTTGTTGAAAAAGGAAAAAAATTTAAAATTGCATTTAAGTTTACTACGATAAATAGCGTTGTTTGACTTTGCACCCATTTTTAATCACTTGAATTAGAATAAAGCTTCAGGGCTGATTTTGATTTCAATCTTGGTTAATAATGTTCCATACAAAATGTTCATTTATTTTCACACAGTACAATAGTGGAACCCAAATTACCTTGTTGGAACTGAACCCTTGCTCCAGAATCCACCTGGATTTTCTTAATCATCTCTCCGCCTTTGCCAATGACCACACCGACAGCTTGCCGGGGCACGGCAACTTCTTGCATAGTGCCCGAGCCGGTGCCATAGTCGTTGGTTCTGGAATCGTTACGATTAAATCCCCGATTCATGTTTTCCAGCTCCCTCTCCGTTAATAAATCCATAATCAGTTGACGGGCAAACTAACAGAAACAAAATTAAGAAAACTTATAAACTCGTTATGTCGGGTATTTTAGCGCATCTAAGCTGGTTTTTCAATGATATCAACATTTATTTCTAGTGCATTAATTCAGGAAACTATCATTATGTTACGTTATTAAATTACATTTAGCTCTTGATCGAACTCAAGTTGGTATTCGATTTCTGCAGTAAAGGGTTAAAATGTGGGTAGTAATTTGTCAATCCCCGCCCATTGCATTTTGGGTCAGTGATAGCGAAATATACACCCAGTTTACTTTTGCAGCGATATAGAGCCCATCATCGCACGATGCGGATAACTGGCAACGAGAATCACTGCATCCGAGGAAACCCAAAAAAAAGCACTCACCTCCGCCTTTTGAGGTTCTCCCTTGATTCGAAGCGGCTTTTCGGCAGAATTTGAGAAGTTTCCATCCTGGATCATCACCATCTTTACTTGGGCACGTTCCTGTAGGTTCTTGATCGTCTCACCGCCTTTGCCGATGATAAGCCCGACTTTGGAGGCCGGGATCATCATTTCTACCATGGACAAGCCATCCGACATCGGGCCAGCTGGCTCAAGAGTAGATGTGGTGCCTCGGTTCACGATGTCCATGATCATCTCCTTCGCCTTGCTGCAGAAAAACATGAAAGTGCACGATTTAGAAACTGAACTGGGCATACAATTTATAATACACTATCTCCTGAAACAATTTTATATTTGGAATTTGGAATTTTCAATTTGCGTGGGAGATTTAAAAATGTTTAACTTGTCGCTTAGCCGATGCAAAAAAAAATCCAAGCTGTAATTGGATTTTTTTCAGGGAAAATACTATCGACAGTCTTAACAAGATTACTTACTCTATGGCTTGCTTTCTGCCAGTCAGGGAACACGGTCGGTCCGGCATGCCACCGCTGTCTGTGGAAAGATAAGAGAAAAAAAAAACATTCAAGTAAAAATTCCAGCACAAGACATGGACTTCGAAGACTAGGTTTAAATCCTGCCCACTTACCAGCAGCCATTTGAATCTTGCACGACGATTCTGCTTGCAAACGTGTGATTTGTTCCCCACCACGACCAATGACTAAAATTGCAATCGATAGAAATTTAGAAAGGGAGTTCGACGTGGCGTATACCTCAAATTTCAAAAACGCACAAAAAGTCGCTTTCTGCGGTCTAGGTCAAAGCTCAACAAATGTATTTGAAAATAAACCAGAACAAGACTAAAAGCGCTATTGTTTCACGGTTTGCATGCAATCCGCGGGCAAGCAACAAGCACCCTCGTGCCAACCATTCGGTTTTCGAGTTTTTGTCGAAACAGAATTGGCTTATTTTTCGACAGTCCAAGATTCAACTGGCCGTGGTCGAGCGGTCATCATGACAAGATGTCTGGTTTAAGAGGGAGCACGGCATCGAATGTTCGTGCTGGCACGAGTCACCTTTTGCCGAGATATAAAAAATAACACATTTTAAGTATGGTACAGCACTGACAATATAAGCAAGCGGAAAATAAAATACTAACTCGTTTCAAGTCAATTTTTTTCAATTTATCTTGAATAAGCTAATTGCTGGAACTGATTCCATAAATCAAAATGCAACTATCTATGCATAACAGTTTTAAGTTTACTCAATTGTAAAAATCAAAAATCGTTTTTAACTAGTAAGTGTGCCGACTTAAAAAAGTTTTAGCATTTCATATTTCAAATGTTTTCAATGTTTCTTTTCATTAGTGTCACAAAACGCAACAAATTTCCGGACAACGCAACTGATGAGACCTAGAACGCAGAAATCGACCGAATTCGTAACAACTTACTCAGGCCGACCATTTTGTCAGGAACCGAAAACTCCTCGGTGAGGATAGTATCCGTCGGTAACCCTAACCTAAACATTTTCAACACAAATTGCGGGTGTCAAAACGGGCTATCCAGTTGTCCGCCGATGTACAGGTATTAGTCTCAGTATTTAAATGCAGTATACACAACTTATTTTTTAAATTATAATTGTGCACTTAGCCCTCGATTACGTTCGCTGACCACTGCGAGAGTATGTGAAAAGATCCTAGCTGTCAAATCTGATACAGGTCAATTTTCACATATTCATAATGCTCGTGCATCTGATTTTCAAAATTTTGCATATTATCAGTCAAACATCATTGCGATGAACTCAACACAAGTTACTGATAAGTACACGCTAAATTCCAATTCACATCAAAGCATACAGAATACTTTTAAAAATTATATCGCTGAAGACTAATTTGGATAACTACAAATTTTCCAGATCCCATTTCGCATACAAACAATATGTTGCTAAATGGTAATGTTAACTACAGTTTAAATTAACTAATTTTGACATCTACTATAAGAGTTCATCTTAACGAGGTTAAACAGTACCAAATACACTGAACAAACTTCACTTGTTTCCCAGGTGCCTTTTACACGTAGCTTAATTGTTGGCATCACCTTTGCACAGAGATTTTGGATTATTTCGTTTTTCAGATAAGTGATACTCTAAACAATTAAATTCAGGACGTTCTCTGTGACATGTTTCGAACCCAACTCTTGGAGCGTTGCGAAAGTAATCGAGAGTTTAACTGATCAATACAACTGTTACAAAACAAGCAGGCATCAAGGTCGATAACAATTTCCACAAAAACGTAGACTAACCGCTGCTGCTGTTGCAGGGCAGCTAACTGAGCTCCAATGGCTAGAAGGCAAAATGAAAACACAGACAAAAAACATCACCGCGAGATCAACTTTTTCGGCGCTACGCCTTGGCTTTCATATATAGCATAAACGACTAACCAGTGCAAGTTAATTTCCCTGACTATTTAACCAAGTTCCCCCCAAATATCAATAACGAGCTAATTCTTAAAAAATCGCTAATCATAACAAGGAAATGGGTTACAATGGTACTTACGATCGTTCAACGCCGCCATCTTCTTAGTAACATTCTGTTCTGAAAACGGAACAGATTGAGAATGATAGTGAGAGCATGGTTTTTACAACTGGGATCAAACAGCCATTCGGTGAGCATTTCCCTTTCGGTCCAGTGAGAAACATTCGAACCAGCTTTTAGCCTCAGAAACAGAAATTTTGTTGCTTGAAATTTATTCTGCAATTGTTTAAAGCAAGAACGACCTAACTTGGAAAATGATCTTTTCCAAATGTTCCAGACTTGGCGACAAAACTAATGTCATTTTCAAAAGGATTGCTCACTTCACTGGACAGGTACTAAACGTTACTATAATATAGTACGCACAACAACCCGACCCAAGAAGCATGCCAGTAATATGAGTAAGCCCATTCAGAATTCATCATGGCCTTCCCGGTACCTGACTCACCTCCCCAATCCATACCTGCAGAGTCTTCGAGTGGACGTTTGGTACCACCACCCACGGCGTTGTTACTGCCGCCGTCACTATTCGGAGTATTAATTTTAGCAGCTATCTGTAGGCACAAAACAAGCAAACGAGCATTAGTTAACTTCAAAGCATACTGGTGCTTCTCCCAGAAACATCGCAATTCAAGAATTGATTCAAAAAAATAAGAAGAGCCTCCTCTAGCTTATATGCCAACAAAACTTTCGTATCAAGTATCCAAAAATTTCATATCCACACATCTTACGCGTAAAGAGTTAGGTGACCAAGCTTGTTGACTATATCGGTGAACTTTGAAATGGTCAAATTGCGTGCTATCAATGCGTAATATTGTAGACCAAAACAAAACTCATTGATAAAAGGGCGTTTGGTGTCAAAACCAAACTATTGCATAATTTTGATCACTTGCACGATCAGCATGTCCTAAGTTCGAAGACTGGCTAAAACAAGGCTCAGAGTGCCACCTGATATCAGACTCAACTTGAAGAAATGCTTTGTTATTAAATGTCACTTGAAGTCACTGGAATTTAAAATCAATATGATATGTACTGTTAAGACGTTGCAAAAAACACCGTTCAGATTACCCAGCATTAAAACTTCGTGACTTTCTTTCGCGTCAACAACCGTTTGGCAGCTGGCTGATGAACTAATTAAACCTTGAGAAAATCGATATTGACAAACTCACGGTCTTTAAAAGCGTCTTAGTAATAGTACTGCAAAACATCAATAATACAATCTGGGGCCAGAAGATAATTGTTTCAAGTTAACATGTGCAAACGTTACATTAGCCTTAGTGAAAACTAATTTTATTCTTTGCTTTCTCACAAGACTAGTTTGAAACCAATGGAATATTTTAAAATCGTGGTAAAAACGAAGTATCGAGTAACGGAATAATTTGCAAGCCACCACATGAAAAATTTAATACGTGTGTACTTTTTCAGGAGGGAAACGTTCCAGTGCCGTTCATATCATCGCTTTTCCTCTCGGATTTAAACATCCATAGCATTTTTCATAAATTTTACACCGTCTTGTTCAACTAATTGGATTAATTTGCCATCTTTCCAATATTTTATGGATAACTGCACAACTTTGGCAATCACAAATCGCTAAAGGTAAACTGATAATGGCCTATTGAAACTGCCTAGTATCCAGGCAATCAATTGCCTGGATACTATACAACTTTAGATCAAAGCCAAGATTAAAAATGGCAAAAAATTCCGTCCAAGTACTGTGGGAACTCCCATTTGCTTCAGCTTACTCTTAAACCAATTTTTATAATTCAGTGAGGTTGAGCAAATCTAAGATTAGAACTAGCATGAATGTGATTCTTAGCGACCTAGCAGAATAATTTTCATTAAAACCAATGGAACAATTTGCAAATAAAGAAGTTGTTACGAAACAATTATAGTTAACAAGCTTGAATTTCACCTCGCGAAACAACGACCACGTTTAGCATTTAGAGAAATTAGAGATTTCAGTTATGCATAGTATGCAATTTAATTTTCATCAACAGTTACGACCACTGTTGCCAAATGTTATCTGCACATCCGCCTGATAAAACTACTCAAATGTATACCAATACAGTGTTATCATAGATGAAGTTTTAACTAAATACAAGCCTTTGGTATTAACATGTTAAATTTTTATAATAGATGTACAGGGTGCGTCAAAAATATTTTTCATTGTAATTAATATTTGAACAAAATGTCCATTACTCAATAATTTTGCCACCACAATCGTTTACCTTTCTCCCATTATATCTGAGATCAGAGAGAAAAATTGCTCATTCTATAGAAGTGCTAACATTTTAAAGGGCCCTGTACATGATCAAGGCATAGTATTTGGCAAATTCCCCATTCAGACGAAATTATTAATTATCCTTGTACGTGTTAAGAGCTACAAACGAGCCTTAATATTGCGTTATTTCTCGTATTTTAAACTAAAATTTCAATATCATTTTTTCTTTGTATTGCGTTTGAAACTGCAGCTATGATAATGCTAAACACCCTTTGTGAAATGGCGCCAAATCTCTTCACCGGCAAGCAACACGAACAGAAAAAGAAATGCCACGTTTAAAACAAAGCTTCAAGTTTCAAAAACGTGCATTTTAAGTCATGGTTTAAAAAAGGTGCTTGGAAATAATAGCGTAACTCGTATCGCAAATTTTGGGAAATTTAAATCTATAAACGTGGTTAGGCTTAGGGCTTAAAATGAGTATAAACCTGATTTCTCAATATAATCTGGCTCATCCCACACAAATTTAAGCATATTACATTCTAGGCAGTGTTAAGATCGCCAGACTTTTCTTCGAATTAAATGTACGAATCTTGACAACATTTTTTTAAGATTTTTAAGTTACTGTAGGCTTAAAACATCCAGCGGCAACAACAATGGGTTAGGCCTAAGTAGCTGCCTGCTCCGAAATAGGCAAGAGATAAATTTTAAACACTGTCCGAAAGGGCGATTAGCTAGAAATTGGGAGTTTTCCAATCGTAAAGATCAGAGTTAAAATATTACCTTCAGATAAAGACAAATTATTGATTTTTAAGCGAATAACACAAAAATCCAACATGGCTACCCACTGACGCTTTGTCACACACGATAACGCCAAGGGCGGCATTGATATCTCGAAACAAGCCTAGCACACCTCAACCGCACAACTGGCAAAAACTAAATTACATCGCCAGAATGATATACGGTACGTTCAAAAAAATCCCTAAACATTTGGCATTTTCAAACTACAGCGTTACATCGACAACCAAAAAAAAAACCAACATGGCGTCATTTTCGAGAACAGTACGCGCAATTATTCGAATCGCAAAAATAAGCCTAACGGCAACTTTCGATAACATAAAAAAAACAGGACACGATTTCGCAAATTAGGCCTAAGCACGCCTATAACGCGAATCGTGTTTTTTCGGTCTTAATTCACAGAATTAAAAAAAAAAAAACTAAACAACATCTACATTTTAGCTATAACAGAATAATCCAACATAGTTTAGAGCTAGCACGCCCAACCCGATCGAAATAACGAAAAAATACGCCTGTCAAAAATTAAAACAAGAAACGTGAAGCGATTTCGCGAATTAGGCCTAGGTTGGGAATCCCCACACGCGAGAAAGCGTTTTTCACGATTTGATTCGAAAAATCCGAGAAAAAACAAACTGGAAATTTAGCTGCATTTTAGCCCATAACAGAATAATCCAACATGGCCACCCGTCGTGTTCGAGAACGCCGGGCACGCGCAAGCATTCGACATGGCTTCAAATAGGCCTAAACGCTACCCCTTTTAAACAGTGTTAAAAGCAATATAAAAAAATATGGGTATCGATTTTTTTCCCTTAAGTTTTTCGTGGAAAAGGGGGGGGTTCAATATTAAAACGCATTAAAAGCGAGATTTGATAATACGTTACCTGTCGAGCCCTCTGTAGCGCATCAGCGAAAGCAGAACTAGGATCGAAATTTCCGGCCAAATTTTGTGGAGGTGCAACAGTGGAGTAGTCTGTCATGCTTGCTAAAATGGCGACTTGTGTTCCACTAGCGGCGAGGAGCCGGTGGCGCGAAAAAAATTGCACAGCGCCACTATTGAAACCACTAGATTTCAACCGGGATACTCGATACGCTCTCTCTCTTTCTCACTCTCGCTTACTCTTTTATATCCTCCTGCTTCGAGGGAATTGGAAAAAAAGAAAACCACCAAAGGCTAACGTGAAATTGTGACGTTCACAAACTAATTAATTACCGCAAAACGAGCAGCACGATCCATACAGCGTTAGAGAGAAATAACACGCACTGAAAAATGGCAAAACTACAGCAACCACGACGACTACACCAAAACGCAGCCACACAAAGAAAATGCAAACCGGTCAACTCTCGCGATCTCTCGTCTCCCCGACAATGCCGATTCCCATTGGTCACCTGACCTCCGCGAGATTCACGTTATCCGGATGCGGCGTGGCTAGACGTGTAGCCGTTAGCCGTTGTACGGGGTGTGGCAAAAGTGAGAAAAAAGAGGGAAATTCGAATTAGATCGATCCAATTCACCTGCAGTCAGTACGTAGTACCGTGTGGCACTGGCAGGAGGGATAATTATACAATTTAAGCCAGACCATACTGTTACCATACCATACCATACCCTACCATTACCGTACCCCATTTGTAGTTAGAATCGCATTCCTTCCATCAAGAGATGATGTTGCCAGACTCAGCTTTACCGTAGGTGCCCTTTTTTCTCCAGCGGTTCAAAACCCATAGTCATAGTCATACTGTGAGTCAGACTAAGTAGTCTGGTCATGATGGATCCCAACATCACAATTTAGCTAGATTTCCTGTATTTGGGATTTTAACGAGGAGGATGGGATTGGACCTTTTACTACCCTTTCCTCAAGTTAGGAACGCGGCACAATGAACCACCGAATAACGATATTTTTTTTTGCTTAAATTTCCACAAAAATACGTACAAAAGGGTAAACTTGAAATATTTTTATTAACGTGAAATTACAAAATGACTCGCAAATAAATACCGAACGTGTGTGTTGACGGGTGACCGAGGGTCGGTCGAAGGGGAAGACCGTGTTGCTATTGCCTGGATATACTTTTGAATGCTGATCCTGCAGTAAGTGACCAATCGCCGCACGCCCTAATCTGGAAATTCAGAAACCTGTTTTGGGCAATGAGACAAGTCTTTGATGTCCACGAATTGGTTTTAAAATAATTTATTGAGGGGTTAATTACCATACCCCATTTGTAGTTAGAATCGCATTCCTTCCATCAAGAGATGATGTTGCCAGACTCAGCTTTAGGTGCCCTTTTTTCTCCAGCGGTTCAAAACCCATGAGGGTCGGAAGGGTCACGTTGGACTACTCCAATCTTCTTCCCAGGTTTCACTGCAATAAAGTAAACTTTCACTCTCAGATCGTAGATTCAATTTGAAATAGATTAAGAAAAGCCCTCAGGACTAAAGAATGGGAGCATTTTCCCGATTTCGTAAGCGTAAGAGGAAGAACCACCACTGAGAGGCAAGGAGCGTTCTGCCAAAGATCTTTGGTTCTGCGCTCGTTGGAAACCGGAGCCAAAAACAGACGAACCAAGGTTTGCAGGTCTTGACATTCTTCCTCTCCACATCTTTGATAAATTCTTCATGGTCAAGATGTTTCACACTAACGTACCTGAAGGATCTCTGTTACACCGAATATTTTTAAATTGTTCTGCTCTCTATTGGACCAATTTCAAGCTCCTGGATTTTATTTATCCTGCGAGGATTCCAAATAGGAACGCAGTATTCCAGCATGGGGTCACTGGGGTGAACCTGAATTTTAATTACAGTTTAAACAGTTTCCTTTACATTTTTAGGACATGCCACCAAAAATGCATTAAATACATGCAAATCTATAAGTCGTCAGAAATAAAGCTAGAGAGGAAAAGAGAGTGAATTACAAAGCTTTTCTCATTATTCAATAATTTAATTTCCCAGACAATTATTTCAGGTTTTCCAATTCTGGGGAATATGTGGTCATATAATAATAAAAGCTTTATTTCTGAATGGAAACAGGTACTGTAGGCCTATAGAAGGGATCACTTTACAGGTCATCACCAGCTTTGTGTCAACACCACTTATACATGAATCTACCACATGATACAAACATTTCAAAAACTCAAGACTGATGAGAGATATTACGTTAATGTCACATAAGATAGATGCATACGTATTCACAAATATTCTGTTCCAAGCCAAATAGGAACTAATAATTAACTTACATGTACCATAACTTGGAAGCTCCTGAAAGCACTTCTTTTAGCGAAGTTAAAACAAACGATTAAAGCGCTTTAAAGAAGAGACGTTAATGTCAAAAAAATATCATTGAAGCCAAAGTTTATGCTTGTTCCCTGTTTAAATGGTAAATTAGTAATTTTACGGGAATCTAGCGTCAAAGCTAATAAGTAGTAACGAAGCAGTCTTTTAACATCTCAGAAAATTCTGGAATTTCTTATAGTAAATCTTGAACTTACCGAAAATCTCAAGTTGCTAAAAATCTCTTCAATTTTCCTGAAAGCCTACCAACTTTCCAAAACTCATCTCAACTACATTTATATAAAATATAATGAAATATCCATTAATCTTTTGACCCTTATTCCGAAAACCTTTTCATTGGCTATAAAAAATACCTCGACTTTTACACGAAAAATGTTCAACTTACCAAAAAATCTTTACTTTTTTCTTAAAATCTTCAACTTTCAGGAAATTCTATTCGTGACATGGACAAAAAGACGAGAAATAATGAAAACTTCAACAAACAGAATTAGCAAAAAATTATTTTAATACTACTAATGGAAAAAAGATATACTTTTAACTGGCAAGGTTTTAAGAAAAAAATAGATTTACAAAAAAAACAAGAAAAATGATTTTTTGCGAAACAAACATAAAAATACACGCTCGCGATTGTCCTTTACCACGTTGAAGCTTCGCGGCTTGACCATTGGCCAAGTCGAGAGCTTTTTTTTCATTGTTTTTATTATAAAAGATTATTAGAAAACTAATGATTATTTACACGTGAGCGGAACTCATGTGGCAATGGCTCTTGCTGAGATTCCCTTCGGTCACATGATACAAGAACCGATGACGTAACATTTTGGAGTAAAAACTCCATTAAACGGGAGTATATGCTTAAAAAACCAAATCTGTCAGCTTTCTGAATCCACCTCCCCTTTAGCTTTTCTGGCTTTCTGAGATTTGTCGAAAATTTGGGAAAAATTGTCGCAAATAAATTTCGATCAAAAATCAGAAATAACGAAAAAATTAAACTTAAATTATTTGGAATGCTATGTTAAAGCAGCCGCATCCCGAACAGGATTCCTAGCAGGTCGAAGATGGCACCACCGTTAGGTTTAACTTAAGATATCTTGAGTGTTAAAACACTAAAAACTTGCCTATTTGTGGTCCGAAATTAAATAAATTTTGCACAAAAATTCATAGAATAGGCTTTTTGCGATAAAATTGCAAAACTAACAAAATAGTAAAAATAGACAAAATGTAAACTTTTCAAAAGTTCACAGAAATTTCCAAATAAAAAGTACATATAATCACTACTTTTCAAAATACTTGAACTTTTCTCAAATATTTATTGAATTTTGTCCAAAAACTCACAAAATGGAAAAAAGCCAAAAGTTTTAAAACTTCTTTTTGAAATTGGTGAATTTTCTCGGAAAAAATATGCTAAAATGGTAAAATTCTCAAATTATTTTAGAGATAAACGTAAATTTTACGATTTTAAAAACTCGTCGAATGATTTTATAACAAATTTATTTTTACAATCGAAAGCAATAATTTGTAAAATTTTGTAACAAACCTTAAAAGATAAGAAGAAATTTTCAAAAATTCTTAAAATATTTGAAATAATTTAAAATTATCAGTTAATGTTATAAAATTCACAACAAATTTTGCAAAAATTTATTTTTGAATATTTAAGCTATTCAAATCCTCAGACTCGTCGTTTGACACGTCAGATACGATAAACGCTTCAGCGATTATTCGAAGATGGTGCCACCATAGTTTCCACGAGGATCCTGAATAGGCTGCTGGGAAGAATGTTTGTTTCGACAGAATAAGCCGTGATGCTTTTTTACTATAATTTGTAGTAAAATTGTCACAAAAATATGCTACTTTCAAGGCGTAAGTAAGGCACTTTGCTCACTGCGAGACAGACACTTCCCATTTTTCTACAAACAACAAGGAAGGAAAAGGCCCTTCTGGAAAACGAGATTCTTGGATTAGCTTCGCAGACTTTGCGATCAACATCTCTGATACCGGAAACCGTGAACCAGATAAAGACGTCTCTAGATAGCGAAAAATAATTTTGGTCATGGTTTCTTGGTCCAAAAACATCATCAGAAGTTAGCTCTGAAGACTTCTTGTTCTGGAATAGGACTTTGTGATTGGAAGACTTCATGGGCTGAAGAAGACATCATTGGAAGTTATTTCAGTTTAACAAGTTTTAAGGATCCAAGAAACATTGCATGGAATGCTAGAGAATGGTCGCCTTAGGTTGTTCATGGTTTCTTTGAACCAGCAAAGGCCTTTTTCTGTATTTGGTCCATTGTGAGTACTTCTGAAAATGTTTCAGAATTCACATAAATAATACGGGGGGATGGGGATTTGGCGGTGCGGTGGACAGAATAGCAGACAGTTTGCGCTAAACTCTAAAAACCTTGCTTCGAAATGCATTATTTCGAAGGCACTTATAATATTCGTATCGGCATATACAGTATATATATATTCAAAGGCGAGGACCTCTCGCTTCAATTGATTCTTGAAGCATCAGGTCTCTCTAGTCATCGTGTACAAGAACATTTACATTATTCTACATTTTGCACCTTTAGGAGTTCCCAATTGCAATAAAGAAGTGCCGCTGTCTTCTATCTTCGGGCAAGAAGAACCTTAAATCTTCAGCGAAGAAGTAACAACGGCCTCTGGCTGCTTGCAATGGCTTTGGGAATTGATCGCAAAATTGACATTTAATAATCATGTGACCAAGGCTGTTTAAACGGCCCTTTCCTTCATTAGAAGAAATGGGGGTGTTGAAAAAACACTTTATAAACGCGCGCGTATGGGTAGGAACGCATTCCATGGACTGCCACTGACGTCAACCTGCACAATCGACGTTGGCTTCACTTTTCTGCTTTTGCTGCCCTTTCGCAAATAAAAATATGCTCTGTTCATGCCGTACAAGTAATTCTGGAGGGTTATCGGGGAAACGTTGCCGAGTTGCCGTTGTTGCATTAAGTTTTCTTATGAGGTGAGATTCGTAATGAGATGTTGGATCCAAGGAAAATGCAAAGATTTCGAAGAGTATTTCAGAACCTTTAAAAAAGATCTGAAGAATGCTTGCCAAGATTCGATTTGCTCCGGGTACGTTGGAGAGTACCTCGAAGAGGAATTGGACAATGTTTGAAGATTTTAACTGTAGTTAGTCCAAAGTCGGCCTCCACAAATGCCTGTTAAGTTTTTAGTCATAGCCAGAGGCATTTTTTTGGCGATGAACCAAAGACCTCATTGGAAATTAGTCCAAAGAAGTCCCCAAACGCCGGCCAGAAGAAATCCTCGAACTGCGACCCAAAGACTTCATCAGGGGGTGCCCAATGGTGTTAACATTTTTAACAATGAAAGATTAGGCAATTTTCAAAAAAAGACATCAAAAATCTAAATGATGTTGGATTGAACCCTGGAGAAATTATGGTCAACCAACAGCAATCCGGCAACAGATTTGGGGAAGGGGGAACCTACTCAAATTTTGATATTAAAAAAAAAATTAAGAAAATTGAAAATATCGAACTGTGCAGAACCATACGACCATTATTTTTGTGTTTTTGTTTCCCTTAACTTAGTTCACTTAAACTTAATCTTAACGTAAAGACTGCATTGAGTTAACGTTGCATTACAGTTACACCAGGAAATATAAGAGATTCCAATGGAGCTTTTTGAACGGCCAGATGCGCGGGTTCTCAGTTTTCGAAAACCTGCGCAAATGGCGCCTGAAAGCAAAAATTTTGAAATATTTTTTGATTCTTTTGAAAACACAATGCAGCCTTCACTCGATGGCAGTTACAAATGCTGTTTTCCTCTTTCTCAAATTGGCACACATAAAAATACCTCAAATGCTATTAAGTATCAATTTTTAAGTTCGCTGACGATTGCCAACTCAGTTTGAACAATGAAATTGTCAGGTTGAATCGAAGACTAACTTTCTGAAGACACAATTTGATAACAATTCAATCTAACATTTTCAGTCATCGAGTTAGCAGTTCCCTTATGAGCAGCGGTAAGTTTCACCAAAACGTCAACACGCATGCACATGCAACATTTTTTTGAGAAAAAAACCTAGAAAGCACGCTCCAGCACTTGAAGTTGTGACCATGCATTTCCGTCACATGCCTAAGATCTTAGAGACCTCATAGTGGATTGTTCACGCGAGGAGTTGCAGCTAGGTGGAACACGTATACAACGCGACTGAAGACCAAAAAACGTCTTTCGTTTAAATTTGGTATTGTGCTTGCCAACAACGTTCAGCAAAAGATGTCAACATTTTCGATTTATATGATGCTCCCAGCAAGAAACCTCTACGCGTTTCTGAAACGTCTTCAGGCGGTCATCCAATGGCTGACGGCATATTGTCGACAAGTTCTCCTGCTGCGCCATTCGAACTAGCCAACACAAATTTACAAATGCCATCCTTAAAGATCCTTGAAGATGAGATTACGGGCCAGCCATATGAAGTTGCTTCTTTTCTCCAGGAGGTCATCCAATGGTTGGCTGCAATCACGTCGGCCAGTTCTCCTGCTGCGCCATTCGAACTGACCAATGCAAATTTACAATTACCATCCTTGGAATATCCTTGAAGTTGAGATTATGGGCCTGCCATTTGAAGTTGCTCTTTGGATACAAGGAACACCAGATGATGAGAGATCTTCCACGGAGAGCAGTAATAGTTTTAACCTTCGAAGAGCGCACTATGATCCTCCTCAGATATACACATCCTGCTCCACCATGCCGTGCATTTCGTGTCGCTGCTCGTGCATGGATGGTATCAGATAGCCCATGGTCACAGTAGTGGTGGGCGGGCTGGAGATGCCCTCCGACCAGTCAGAATGAGCGGAATGAGGCGAGGAGCTCGACCACTGGCCAGGTGACTCTGGGGAGGGTGTCAGATAGTTCTCCAGTCCAGGATTGATGAGATGCTGGGGCGTGGACTCGGCGCCGCCGTGGCTGTGCTGCGAGGGCGGCGTGGGGTATTGGTGGAACTGCGGATAGGGTGGTGTGGACTTGCGCTGCGGAGGAGGAATCTCGGTGTACTGTTGTGGTAACTGAACCAAGTCCACACTTTTGTTCGTCACATAGTCAGCGTAGTTAGAGCCGTTCGTTAGAGAGGGCACATTCTGCTGTTGTTTCTGGTGTTGCTGCGGCGAATGCACATGCGACGATGGCGAGTGCAGCGTGCCCATGTGGTTATTGTGATTATGGGTATTGTGTCCGTGCTTTTGGTGGGTTGCTGCCCGCATGGCAGCGATGTGAGTGGGGGAGGTGGGCAGTGTGGGTCGCTGCTTATTGGGCGAGAAGTGACCCTGCATGTTGGAGGATGCAGCAGGCAGAGAGTTTTGCCGCATGTGGAGCGCGGGTGGATGCTGTGGCAATTGGCCTACTTGAGCCACCATGCCACCTCTTCCTCCTCCAGCGGCCATCATCAGATAACTTGTGTCGATGTGGCTTTTGGAGTGTGGGTGCTGGGGTTGTTGCTGCTGCAGGTGGTGGTGGAGGCTCTGCATGTGGTGCTGCTGCTGCGGCTGATGATGGTGATGGCCCTGCATGCAATCCTCATAGGCGGGTGGCTGCTTCAGGGAGAGTCCGTTGCCACCACCATCCAGAGACGACAGGTTGGGGTGGGACATGGCCATCAGGTGGCCGTTATACAGGTTGCTGGCACTTAAGGGAGACACGGTACCCTCCAGGCATCCAGAAGCCCTGGGCGAGTCCAGGGAGCCTACAGGAGACAGCGTGGAAATGGTAGACTCCACACTGCGAATGTTGAGCGTGGGCTGCTGGTCCTTCTTGCGCTTGACCGAGGCGCGCTTTTTGGTGGTTGTGGTTTGGCCTTCGCCCAGTGGGGAGATGGGATTGCCGCCGTTGTCCCTCATCACCACCCCACCAGTAAGGGTCTTGGGCCTTTTCTTAGAGCGGTTGTGCTTGCTGGCACCCAGCGCGTTCGATGGTGGGATCATGTTCGGTGAGGTCATGAACCTGCCGGCCATCATCATACCTGTGTCCTGCGGGCTGCGGATCTCATGCTCGTCCAGGAGTCGCACAATGTCGTTGTGTAGCCGCTCCTCAGCCACTGTGCGGGGCAGCCTGTCCATATGGTCGGTGATCTCACGGTTGGCATGACACTCCAGCAGCATCTTGGCAGCCTCAAAGCTGCCCTCGCGAGCAGCCAAGAATAGCGGGGTCTCCTCTTTGTTGTCCTGGGCATCGCGGTTGGCACCATGCTCCAGAAGGATCTGGACTGCTTCGATGTTGTTAACAGCAGATGCCCAATGCAGTGCAGTCTTGCCTGAAAGCACACGGGAAATTGACACTTTAACGGACAATGAACGAGACTAGTGTAATAATAATGGAATAATAATGCCGATGAGGTTAAAGACATCCAACTTTGAAACCCAAGGTTGCTTTTCGAAATCTGGCCAAGAATTTTGTCAAGAGTAGCACGGTCAAGCAAACAGGTACATGTAACTTACCATGATCATCAGCAGCATTAATATCAGCCTCGGCATTGATGAGATCTTCCACCATGCCCTCGATGGCCAGCCTAGCAGCCAGTATCAAAGGTGTGGTGCCGTCATGCATCCGCGCATTCAGTGCCGTAGCACGATTTCTGAGCAGTATTTGAAATACGCCTTGGGCATCCGCAGCCACAGCCGCATGCAGCGGAGTTCGGCCAGTGTTGTCTTGAGCGTTTGCTTCAGCACCAGCATCAAGTAGACGCTTGGCAGCATCCGCCCTCGCGTACCTGGCAGCCAAATGAAGCGATGTTTCTCCTGCAACGAATCGTCGTAAATTGTTACATAATGACCAAAACAGTTATTACAGCATCAAAGACATTTGGGCGAGGCCTCACCTGTGCGATCAGTGGTCGTTGTCAAAGTCGCACCCTGCATCAAAAGATCGTTGATAACGGCAGTTGAACCATCATCCTCCTCCACTTCCTCGCCAGTGTCTAATCCGCCCCCTCGGAACGAGGCCAGCATGAGAGGGGTGAAACCATCTGGTCCGCGGACGTCCACGTTGCCGCCACACGGATCCATATCGCCTTCTCCCTGTGGGGGCGTGAGGGCATGGATATCTGGATTACGCACATCGGCAGCATCGAGATGCTGTTGCGTCCATGGCCGCTTATCTGCCTCGTCGTATTCGGTCTTGGTCTGTTCAGCGTAACAGGATTCGTGTCTTTCCCTCTTCATTCGCTTCATGGGAGGGTGGTCGCTCTCTTCCTCGCTCCATTGGCTATTGTCCGGCGGATAAGTGCTGTTGTCGTTGGCATCAACGTCAACTCGGCTGGCTGAAGATTGCTTGCTCATATTTCTGAAGCGGCGAACAAAAAATTACTTTTCAAATTCAAAATATTTGCAGATTGATTGAATTTATCGAAGCAACAATTAAACTTGTTGTCAAAGGGATCAACAGTATCAAATGGTAACTTTGTCAAAATTTCAATAAAATGACGTCTTTTAAGAAATTCCCCATGTATTTGAGCAATTGATCAACAATTACAAAATGCATTATAAATTACCTTGGGATTATTGAAAGCATATTAAGGGCCGAAAGAAATGTCGATTAGAAAATTAGTTTAACAAGCTCCTTCAAGAAAGAAAATCATTCATGCACTTGCCTTTCGGAATAGGGCCATTATTTTTAACTTTTAAAATTAAAAAAATTCCTAAATTCTTAAAGAGTTTGAATTACCTCATTTCTTGTCCGTCTGGTCCCTTCCTTCGGGATCTGCGCCTCTGGCCGCCACTGTTATGGAAGAAACCTTCCGGAAACCATGTGATCCCCTGCGCCTTCCTTCGGTTTGTCTTGACGAGGATTCCGAAGATGATAAGAATTACGGTAACGGTAATACCTCCGATGACCAAGTAGGTCGCCATGTTGTAGCTGCCAGTTTCCTTATCTTGGTGGATGCCCCGCACGTTGGATATCGGGAAGTCGACCATCTCATGCTTGGCAGCAGAAGCGCCCCAAAATCTAGCAGCCTGTACAAGGAAACCCACAAAACACTCGTTAATAACTTACTCAGGAGTATGAAGATGCGAGACGAGACAAGACAATGAAAGTACTTACAGCTTCTCCGCTAGGAAAGCATTCCATGTGTGTCTGCTTGTTGCACTTCCTGTTGTCAATTTCGAGCATTACAGATAGACCCGTAGACCCACTTGACTTGATCAGAGGCTGGCCATCCACTGTCTTGATGCGGACGTTGGTGCGAAGGATGTGGCCAACCTCGCGGACAAAGTCCACAGACTTGTTCTTGAACGTCTGAGGAATAAATTTGAAGCGAACGGTTTATCATCATTGTTCAACTAAGACATTGATGCGATATCATTCAATCTCTTCATAAAACTTACCTCTGGATCAAGGAGCAGAGTAAATTCGATGGCTCCTTCGGCCAAGCTCGGCGGCTCTTCAATGCAATCCAGGCCATCCCAGTTGCATTCCTCGCTGTCACAGGTTTCGTCACAATGTCCATTAGAATATCGACTCAGGCAGTAGAAGTCATAAATTGGGCTGCAGAAAAACAAGGTTAAAATAAGTCAGATGAAAGACAAGGTGAACAAACAACCACGTAATGAAAAATTATCCATGAAAAAGAAATGTAAAGAATCCAAAGTTAAAAGTTATGACATTTTAAATAAGTTTATGACTAAAGGACCAAGGAAGCTACAGATTCAAAAGAACTAAAAGAAAACTTCGGACAACCAAACAGTCGCCCAAAGTGCGGTTCACTTACTTGCAACGCTTGATCATGTTGATGCAATCAAAGCCGTCATAAAGACAGTCCAGCGTGTTGCACTCGGGATTGCATTTCCCATCACGGAACACGGTCCAGCACTTGGAGCTAATCTTGCAGTCCTTCCAGGGATTAATGCCGAGCGAGCAATCACCACCATCAAAGTTGCAAGCCAGAGTGTTGCAGTCCTCATCACAACGTCGGTTACCGGCCTTTGCGGCACAACCATGCTGCTCACACTTGGCCTTCTCCCTGTCGTGCGAATACTGGATGGTGGTCGATGGCGGAAAAACGTACGGCCTTCTTGTGCCTCCATTGTTGGTGGGGAAGTCGGGCTTGTCGCAGCGCTGGCCACTCCATGACTGTGGACACTGGCATTCAAATCTCCCTGAAAATCACAAATGTCTCCTTGTGAAAAACAGTTCTTTCTCCAAGACAGCACGAGAAGTTTTTTGAGCAGTCTCGTAAGAGACTTACCGATTTTGTTGATACAGATTCCTCCGTTCTGGCAAGGCGAAGACCTGCATTCATCGGTACTGTCGATCTCGCAGTTGAAGCCAGATGTTCCCAAAGGGCACTTGCAAGCGTAGTCCTTCTCTTTCCCCAGGCAAGTGCCACCATTACGGCACGGATTGCTGCGGCAGTTGGCGGTCGCAAATTCGCAGCTCTTCCCGTCGAATCCCTATAATAGGAATTAAAAATGTCAAAATCTATAAAATCTTCCCCAAGGCGTTTCAAGCCCTTTAAAAAATGCAAGCCTTCATTTCTGCGAGAAATGCTAGAAAGTTTTTTACAAGAAAATTTACTAAAATTTCTTACATTGGGACAAGCGCATGAGTACTGCCCATCCTCATTGTTGGTGCACACTCCTCCATTCCTACATGGTCCGGAGTCACAGAAGTTGACCTTGATCTGGCAGTGCTGTCCCATGTAGCCGGGCTTGCAGTTGCAACGGTAGTCATTAACCAGTTGGATACAGTCCTGGGTGCCTGGCTTGTGGCATGGATTGGAAAGGCACTCATTGATATCACCTTCGCAGCGTGCCCCCACGAAGCCTGGCGGGCACTGGCATTCAAACTTGCCAACCTTGTCTACGCATGTTCCTCCATGGTGACAAGCGCCCTCAAAGCAGTCGTTCTTGTTGTACTCGCAAAGGATTCCCTCAGTGCCATGTGGGCAGGAACACACGAACTTGTTGACCAGGTCGTGGCAAACACCGCCGTTGGTACAAGGGTTAGGGTCGCAGTCGTTGATATTGAACTCACAATTCAAGCCTACAAAAGCAAGTCGGAAAGTCAAATTAAGAGCTATTTAACAAAAAACAAAAATACTTGACGTTAATGTTAAATGCAATGGATTTAATCTACTTTCTCAAATTAGGAACAGAGATAAATCTCACTACGAGTAAAGCACAGGATAAAAACCGCAACCAACCTTGAAATCCTGGTGGGCAGTCACATGTGTATCGATTCACGAGGTTATTGCACGTGGCTCCATTCTGACAGGGCGACGAGTCACATTCGTTGATCTCATTCTGACAGTAGCTGCCCTCATAACCTTCCAAACACTTGCACGTGTGGCTGTTGGTTGTGTTGTGACAACGACCGCCATGTAGGCACAGCTTGTCCACAGCAACGCCCTTCTGCTTGGCAGCATCCACGCAGGACACCATGCTGACGTCGCAATAACGGCCAGTCCAGCCAGAGGCACAAGTGCAGCGATAGGTGTTGTTGCTCTGCTTGCAAGTGGCGCCGTTCATGCATGGATTCAGGTTGCACCAATCCACAAATGACTGAAAAATTGAAAACCAAAATGTTAGAAGTTTAAAGCAGAATGTGAGAAATTAAATAGCAAAAATGGAATTCCGAGAGAAAAAACCTAAAAGACTACTTGCCTCGCAAGTTTCGCCCTGAAAACCATAGGGACAGTGGCATGTAAAGTAGCCGATGTGGTCGACGCATGTACCCCCATGCTTGCATGGCGAGGAATCACACTCGTTGATGTGGTACTGGCAGTTGGAGCCAGTGTAGCCAGGAGCGCACTGACATGTGAAGTTGTTGATGCCGTCGATGCAGGTGCCACCATTGACGCAAGAACTGATGTGAAAAAAGAAGTTGAAAACGTTAGTTATCAATACCGATTGTTTCAAGCACTGGATATGCCTAGACAAATTCCTTTCTTTTCCTGAACAGAAGCTTGATAAATGAAATTAGCAGTTGAGGTGCACCACTGGTTACAGCTTGCCAAAAAGCTATTAAACAGATTGCAATAAGTGATTACCAAGAGCTAGCACACTTACCTTAAAGTGCAGTCCTCGTCATTGGTCTGACAGTTTGTGCCGCTGAAGCCATGAGAACAATTGCAAGTGTAGCTATTGACGTAGTCTTTGCAGGTAGCGCCATTTTGGCAGGGATTAGGGTCGCACTCGTTGACGTCGTGCTCGCAGTGCTTTCCCCCAAATCCGTCAATGCACAGGCAGGTGTACTCACCAACGCCATCCAGGCAAGTACCACCGTTCTGACAGGGAGCTATAAGATATAACGAATATTCAGCAACAAGCAGGGATTGGCAACAACAACAAACTTTCCTGGGGTAGTGAAAAGGCACTCACAAGAAGCACAATCGTCGGTGTTTACGAGACAATCTCTGCCTTCGTAGCCCTTGGCGCACTGGCACTGGTAGGAGCCATTGGTGTTGAGGCAAGTGGCGCCGTTGCGACAGGGCGAGGAGATAGTGCACTCATCGATGTCTTCGTCGCAAAAGCGGCCGGTATATCCCAGCTCACAGTTGCAGGCAAAGTCCATGAAGTTAGATGAGGGCGAGCACTTGGCATTGTTTCGGCACTTGTTGGGGATGCATGGGTCGAGCTCCTTGTCGCAATATTGACCAGTGTAGGGCACCTCGCACACGCACTGGAAGCTGTTGACCAGGTCGATGCAGGAGCCGGCATTGCGGCATGGGTTGCTGGCGCAGTCGTCCACATTTGTCTCGCAGTTCTGTCCGGCATAGCCAGAAAGGCAAGTGCAGGAGTAGCCAGCCAGCGCGTCCTTGCAGGTTCCGCCATGTTGGCAAGGGTTGGACTGGCACTCGTCGATGTCCAGCTCACAGCGATAGCCGCCGTACCCCTTCGGACAAGCACAGGTGAAGCGGCTGCAAAAACAATAGGTAACATTTAAAAAAAATGAAATAAGTTGTGAATACCTTTGCGAGCTTAAATATTTCATACCTCACGCCATCCTCACAGGTTCCTCCATTGATGCACGGGTTGCTGGCGCACTCGTTGACATCGGACAAGCAGCGGGCATCGAAGTAACCTCGCGGACAGTCACACTTGAAGCCGTTGACCAGGTCAGTGCACTTGCCTCCGTTGGCACAAGGATTGGATGCGCACTCGTCCACGTTGGTCTCGCAATGCGTCCCTGAGAAGCCCGGAATGCACTGACAAGTGTAAGAGTTGATGCCATCAAGACAGGTTGCGCCATTGCGACAAGGATTGCTGAAGCATTCGTTGACATTGTATTCGCAGTTAAGGCCGGAAGTGCCTGGCTTGCAGTGACATCGGTAGCCATTGATGACGTCCTCGCACCGGCCTCCAAACTCGCAAGGATTGCTCTCGCACTCGTTGATCTGTGTCTGGCAAAGCAGGCCAGTGAAGCCCGGATGGCAGCTGCAGCTGAAGGAGTTCATGCCGTCGATGCAATCACCGTTGTGACAAGGGCTTGACTGACAGTCGTTGATGTTGGTCTCGCAGTTGACACCCTTGAAGCCGGCCGGACACTCACAGGTGTAACCGGCGATGGCGTCACGGCATGTGCCTCCATTGCGGCAGGGAAAGCTGTGGCAATCATCAATGTTCTTCTCACAACGCTTGCCCGCGAAACCATTTGGGCAAACGCAACGGTAGGAGTTGATAAGGTCGGTGCAGATGCCGCCATTGTGGCACGGGTTGGGTGAGCACTCGTCAAGGTCCACCTCACAGTGGACGCCAGTGTAGCCTGAAAATAACAATCGGTCAACAACATTCACACTTATAAAATTATATAATGAACTTTGTTTAGCTTTCTGATCATGTCTCACTCTAACATATAACAGGATCCTGCCAACTTATTTAAAAACGATTCAAGCTTTGCAAAGCTCACCAAAAGCTCTGGCAAGCTTCCAGAAAACACGCTTTTCCCATATTCCAAAAATATCTTGGATTACATCGGGGACATGCTATTGCAGCAATCTTACACGAAGCTCTTGCACAACTTGAAAGATGCTTTTTACATCAGATAAGGCTTGTTGCACAGCTTACAAGAAGATTTTGCTTTGCATCGGGACAACTTGCATAGCTTGTAATAGGTACTTGACAACTTCCACAACAAAAACTCGTTCAACTTCAAAGGCGAAAACTCACCAGGCATGCAGACGCATCGGAAGGCGCCCCTTTCGTCCAGGCACGTGCCATCATTCTGGCATGGGTTGGAGTCGCACTCGTTGATGTTGACCTCGCAGCGTGGTCCAGTGAAGCCCTTGGTGCAGTTGCAGCGGAAGGAACCCGGAGTGTTGACACAGACGCCGTCATGCTCGCAGGGAGAGCCCTCCTCACACTCGTTGATGTCGTCCGTGCAGTCGATGCCCTTGTAGCCGTTGGGACAAGAACACACATACGTGCCATCGATGGGGCTGGTGTCGCACACAGCACTGGCATGGCAGGGATTGCTGGCGCAGGCGTCGTCCAGGTGGCACAGCAGCCCCGTCTTGCCAGGAGGACACTGACAGTAGAAAGAGCCGACACGGTCGTGGCACGTCGCGCCGTTGAAGCAAGCCGCGCCCGCACAGTCGTCAATGTTCTCGCTACAATCAGGACCTGCCCAGCCATTGACGCAGATGCAGTTGAAGCCACCAATGGTGTTGGTGCAAGTGGCTCCATTCTTGCATACGGTGGGACGCACGCCACACTCGTCGATGTCTTTAGTGCAGTACGTACCACTGTAAGATGGAGTGCACTGGCAAGTGTAGCTGTTGACACCGTCCACACAGGTGGCGCCATTCTGACAGTGGTTTCCTGGGCAGTCGTCTATGTTCACTTCGCAGTTTGCTCCAGAGAACCCTGTGGGGGTAACAAAAATGGTTTGGGATGAGAGACGAGCATTGGAAATCTGGCACTGAAAACATTACTTGAACATCGGCATTGGAACATGACATTATTTGGACACTGGCTGACATTGGAAACGTTAACGTTATCCTCGCGTGGGCCGGATTCCAACGGTGAACTGACCCGTTACTCAAAACGACAAAAGTTGGTCCTAATTTTCTTTATTGGACAAGTCCGTAGAGCTGTTTTTTATTATCTCTTAATGAGCCCCATTCTGGAGGAGGTTAAAAATGCTTCGTGACAAGCCGCAACAAAGAGAGAGGCAGAGGTCGTGAGCGGATTGCCAAATTTTAATTAATCGATACGAAAGACTAGATAAAATTGCCAGTGTCCACCCTTTAATGCGCGCCAAAGATTGCAAAACTCGTTTTGGGCATTTTTTTTAAAATTTTACTTTGTGTTTTGCTGTTGAGTCGATTCGCCACCTGTCGTTTCTCAGTGACGTTTCTTTGTCTTAGTTCAGACATTTTTTTTTCGTTAATTTTCTTAATTAGTGGCAGTTAAGGAGTTTTCCTAAAGCGGATATCTTACTCTATGAAATAAACAATTTTTCTTACAAACAAAACGTGTTTTTCTAACAGAAAATTAAAGATTTTTCCATAGAAAAAAAAAGTGTTATTCTTATAAAAATAAATGATGCCGTTTTCATAATCCATATCAAATATTTATTTTTAAAAACGAAAAATAAATGGCGGTTTCCTCAAAAACGAAACAAAATTTATCCAAGTCAAACTTTTCTTTTTAAAAAAATGGAATTTTTCTCAAATAAAAATTTTCCTTCTAAGAAGAATGGCATTTTCTTTGATAACAGAATTTTCTTTAAGAAAAGATTGTTTTTCCATAAACAACATTTCAAAAACAAAAATCTAAGTAATTTAAAAAATTTAATTTTAATACGTGAAACATCTTAACAATTAAAGAATAGATTGAATAAAAATTATATCTTAACTTGAAGAAACAATAGGGTTTTTTTTAATTAACATTTTTTTTTTTGACTGACCAAAAGATTACGTGGACAAGAACGCCGGCTAAGGCCAGAAACACAACAAAACTTTTAAATTAAGAATGATAATTTTTCAACCACTAGCGCCAACCAGCGGGCAAACCATCGGTAATTTAAATGCATTACCAATATTTGACCGCTGGTTGTCGCTAGTGGTAAAAAAAAGTAACATTCTTTCCTAGAAGTTTTGTTGTGTTCGTACCCTAATCCAACTCCGGATAATCGGAGTCTGCCCTAAAAATCGTCGGCTGGACAATTGAGGTCAATTGGCTCGGTGCCAATGACCACGCTGGGCGACACGCGGACCGACAATGTTATTTTCGACCGAAACTGGCTCTCAAAAAAGAGTCCCCTGTATTTAAGCCAAAGGGGAAAGGCGAGAGAAAAAAAAAACGCAGAGCTGATTTCGTAGCAATTTTAATTGCGTCTATGAAAGAAGGATTAAATAATACGCTGTCACGAGTCGAGAATAGGGGCCGAAAAATCGCAGGATGTGAATGCAGAAGCAAGAGGAAAAGACTAGCACAGGATGACCAATTACCCTTTAATTAAATAATGGCCCAGGGTGTAGGCAAGAGCCAATTTCGGCGCAGGGCTCAGAAATGGCCAATGGCCAGAGAGAAAAACGAGACCACGGAGCTGGGGGGAAAATGATTAAACCTACTAACCAGTTAGCAGGAATGAGAGATTTCTGAAGCCATTCCAGAAATAATTAAGATTTACACGAAATTACACACGTATTTCTCCGTTAATATTTAAAAAAATACTGTTCAGCGAACTTTCAATTAAATCGAAAGCTAAAAGTTAACGTTTCATTAATTGGACGAAAATGTTCCATCAAACCGAAAAGAAAATGTTAAGACGGTCAATTTCATAGAACTCAATGGAACTAATTTGGATTAGAATTTCTTGTAAAAAATAAATAACAACGAAGAAAATATACAGTTCATGTAGCGAGATACATTTTGATAAAACCAAAATAAGTAAGAAAAGTAGAAAGTTCTATTGTACAGTATTTCAATGAAAACCGGGAAACTATACAGGGTGGTAAAAAAGTCTGTTGCACCCCCCAAATGTCGAGAATGGTTGCAAAAATAAAAATTTGATGAGGGGAAAATATAACAACCATGGGGTGCTGAATGCAAACGCGCCCAAAACATTTGGCCCCAAGGCCCATTTCAAGGGCCTTAAGGTCCTTTGACTTAGACGGTAATAGCTACAAAGAAAAAGTCAGTTAGAAATTTGTAGGGCGTCGAAAAATTAGTTTAATGGCTCCATTTGCACATCGATAGCCACACAAGAAATGACTTCAGCTCTTCCTATATGTTTGCACCCATACATAACAGTGCTACATTGCATGAAAGCTCTACGACCTGGTTTGTTTTAGGAATCGAGCTTTCCTGCCATGTAGCGGTGTTATGCATGGGTGCAAACATACAAGAAGTCCACAAGTCATTTCTTGTGTGGCGATCAATGATTAAATGTTGCAAATGAAGCCATTAAACTAATTTTCGACGACCTACAACTTTCTAAATGACTTTTTCATTGTAGCTATTACCGTTTAAGACATAGGACCTAAAATCCCTTGAAATGGGCCTTGGGGCCAAATGTTTTGGGCACGATTGCATTAAGCACCCCATGGTTCCTTTTTCATTTTTTTGCAGCCATTCTCGAAATTTGGGGTGTGCAACAGACTTTTTTGCCACCCTGTATACAGTACGAATGTAATACGAAAGCATTCCATGTTTCATAGATGGCGACTTGAAAGTTTCTAGCATTAACGTATTGGTACAGGTTTAACATGATCGAGCGACGATGGCGCCATCTACGTCGCGTTTTCCGCCATCTTATCCTGGGGCAAAGCACGAAATGAGGAATCCTCATTTCATTGTACGTCTCCATATTAGCAATCAAAAAATACAAGAAAATAAAGAGAGAAAAAAGCAGAAGCTGTTTCTATTCTTCTGGATTCCTTTCTTTAGTGGAAGAAGAAAAGCCCAGGATTCTTTTGTTCGCGTTGCGCATTTTTCTTCAGTGTTTTTTTGGCAGTATGTTTGCCTTGAGCAAAACCTTTTGAAAATTCCTTCTTGCTTTACCTTTCGAATCAGTACCTTTCTTTTTGGACGAAGCTTCTCTCCCCCTTACACGGGATTAGTTTTTAAGCAAGATTTTTTTTGGGGGCAACTCAACGTTGGGTTCACCGCGAAGGTCAACTGACACAACTCCCCAAAAAACCTGTTTGTGATCTGCGCACAAAAAACAACCGTTCTGGAGCTCCGTACAAAAAACATGCGCCGAAGCGCCACCTTTCATAGGTGGTGTGAAGACACCTTTTAGAATTTTTTAGCCATACAAAATGGCGACTAAAGGGGTGTAGTCGCAGTTTGGCTCTCGAAACTGGCTCAACGAGGCGTAATGTAGAAGAATCGATTATCCGGATTGCGGGTAATCGAAACTACTGAAATTCTACGAAATATTACCAAAATAGGGCTCATGTCAACTCACCCGATGGACATTTGCATTTATAGTTGAGCGAGTCGATGGACACGCAGCTTCCGCCGTTCTCGCAGGGGTTCGGATCGCAAGGAATGTACTTGCTCTCGCAGTTCTGTCCAGTGTAGCCCTGATCGCAAGTGCATCTGAAACGTAACAACAAAAAATGTCATTCATAAGCAATTCTTCTGAAGTTTACACTGCCTGATGGCAACTCTTAACCGGCATGCTTTGACATTGAAAGAGTTGGAAATTGCAGTTTACCTGTACGAGCCAATGGTGTTGGTGCAAGTGCCTCGCTTGCACAGATGCTGGCTACACTCGTCGATGTCGTCCGTGCACTTTGAGCCTGTGAATCCCTTGCGACAGTTACACTTGTAACCGTCCTGCAGCGACCGGCAAGTGGCGCCATTGCGGCACGGTTGAGATGCGCAGTGATCAACCGCCTCGCAATGTTTCCCTGTAAGGTTACAGATAAGACAATGGATGAGTAAAGCAACAACGACAAGACATGATGAACGAAATTTCAACAAAGCTTTTTCGGCATCATTAAAAATGTCTGAAGAGCCTAAAGCAAGCGCATCATCAAGCTTCCAGAAGCTCTCTTCAGGAGGAAGAGGCAATGAGCATCTCAGTACCCCTTCAAGTTCTCCGAAGAGATCAAAACGCCAACAAGCATCAGAGAACTTCCAGAAACTCTCTTCAGGAGAAAGCATCAACGAGTACTGGAGAGCTTCCGGACAATAAAGAATGAGGGACTTTCTACCAAAGCTTTATCTGCATCATCCAAAGGGTCCGAAGAGTCTAAAGCAAGCGCGCCTGCGAGCTTCCAAAAGCCCTCTTTGGGAGGAAGCGCCAACGAGCATTTGAGAGCTTCAAGGAGTAACTTTCAGATGCTCTCTTCAGGAGGAACTCTTTCAACCTACCTCTGAATCCGGTTCCGCAGGCGCACGTGTAGTTCTCGAGCGTCACCAGCGTACACGTTCCTCCGTTCTGGCAAGGATCGCTGTCGCAGCTGTTGGGGATCGGTATCTCGCATAGCGAGGCCGTGAATCCGATGGGGCACTTGCAGAAGAACAGCGAGCCGGTGGTGGTGTTGGTGAGCACGTTGCAGGTGCCTCCATTCTGACACCTGGGCACTGGTCCTGTATGGCACGGGTTAGGGTGTTGGCAGTACTCCCCGGAATGCAGCGAAGAGCAGCTGCAGAGAAAGAGAAAAGAAAACAATTGGCATCTGTTAACAGGAGGTCATTTACCACGCAAGGACACTGGGCATATTTAAATTCGGCCTTCTGGGGATGGGCGAAAACCATAAGATGAGGCTCTTCAGGGAACGCGGGCTGCTCTCCTATAGCATCAATGAAGGGCATGAGCAATGGCGGTGGTGCAGCAATTCCGGTATGAAGGCCCCATACAAGAATTGCGCTTCCTGGCAAGGATTCCCAGTTGCAAAGATGGACAAGGATCCCCAAAATACTTGTAAATATCATTGAACCCTTACTCGACGGAATTTTGGCACAAAAATGTCAAGCAAGAATCATACTCCTTAATGTCAAGAATTCCCAAAATGCCCATGAACGACAATGGCGAAGAGGACATACAGTGTTGATTGGAATCCTGGGTTCCCGGCAAGGAGTCACAAGAAGACATCCTGCAAGACTTTGCGAGAGGACAAATGTACTCTTTTCCAGAAAGAACTTTCAAGAAAAGCATATGGACAATAATCCTAAAGGAAGTGCTCAAACTCAACAAGGTTTTTGCAACATCAACTAGAACCAAGGCTTTTTCTTGACAACATGACGGCAACTTTGCCAAATTGTCTACAGAGCCATTTTTCAAGAGGGCGTTTGCGATCACAATATTGCTTGAGAATCACAAGCGCTTCAAACATCATTTGAAAAATACTGAAGAGTACCGAAATTCTTCAGACATCGCAAATTGCAGGTTTGCCTCAGAGGCTTTCGGCGAAACAAAAACACAAGAACCCGAATTTCGAAGAGCTTGTCAGAAGAGAAACCAAAGAGTTTTCTGCCTGGCGAGCCGAGCAAACTTCACGGGATTGTTTCACGCCCCAGCGTTTCTGACAAGACCTCGTTCGATGCAATTACTCGCTAATTAGCCACATGGCCACTTCTGCAGCAGTCAAGCCGAGAAGAAGGGAATTAGCCATGTCAGCGGGGGCGAGAATCATGCAAATTCGTAGGAGGAGGACAAGACAACTTGTCCGAAAAAGATAAATCTCCTGTTGGGTTAGGATAAAATGCAAATGACTGTCTGATTATTGCTGCCTCTTGAATATGATGTGCAATAACCCGTTTTTTTGGGCAACGCCATGCAGTGCAACAAGTGAAGGGTGCAAAGGATGATGAGGTCCATGACCCGTCTTTCGAAACATCGACACAAACACAACTTGGTTAGGATGATGATGATTTTTTTTAAAGTTTTGTTGTTTAATATTTTTTTTTTCTTCAAAGTTTTGTTTCGCAATTTTCCTTCTGACCAATGAGCGATGGACAAAAAGATAGAAGGAAACAAATTTCTTGCCAGAAATGAGGACAGTTCCCATATTCAATTGTAAGCTATTTCCCTATCATTATTTGACGAATCACATCCTCAGTTAAGGTTTTTGTTTAGTTTTTTTTTTTTTTTTCTGCCAGTACTGAGATTGATAATGACGAGAAATTAACAGCCATGTTGTTTCCCCGCAGTAATTCTGATACGGTGTTCTAGCAAAAAAAAATTTTTTTTGTTGAAAAAGAGCTGAAATTTTTAGAGCAAATGCTGTTGGTCTAATATGCAAAAATGATCCAATTTCTTCAGCTAATTGTCATGGTTTCCGCAGATAAATGTATTTGTTTCTGGTGCTAATAATACTACGTAACATACTGTAATGTAAGCGAGGCTTCACTATGGATGTGCCATAGGATGCAATACGGTTTTGACACGGGATTTCTTCAAGGAAAAAAAATTAAGCAGAAATGCGGGACGACGTAATGACCCATCGTATCTTGACCTTGCCAGCCCCAAATGTTTCTTTGATAAGGGCAGTTGAATGACGCAGCATTTTGTCCACTCATTTATCTCGTTGCGAAATTCATTAACCCAACTGACCCTTCTTACAAGGATAGTGCTAGACTTTAAGGTTTACTTAAAATGCTTTGTAAAGAATAGTAATTACCATTAATTGCTGAGCACCGAAATATGCGGAATTTGGCACCTTTGATTAGCCGAAAAACATTAATTTGCAAGCAGGGTTTTACTGCTTTTTTTTACTTCTTGATGGTCCCAAAAAGTTAATTTGAACTTAAGTAGTTTTTTCTTTTGTCTTTTTCGAGGGGTAAAATTCGATTACTCGTTGAATATACCGGTTGCTGGCTTTGTTTTAAATTTTTTTTTCCAGAAAACAAAAAAACACATTAGAAAATGGCGAATTTTAGACACGTTTTTTTCCAAGATGGAGACCTTTTAGCTATTTTTTCAAGATAGAGACCTGCGGTGGTCGGGCTAATTGAAAAGCACTTCACATAACAGAACCATTTTTAACTAAAACATTTGAGGGGGTTCTAGAAGCTTTTGCTTTTTATTATTTTGACCATTGCAATATTTGCTTCAAAGTTCGTTAATTTCAAAGTTTATTTACAGTATGTGCGGCGGGGTATATTTATATAACAGGTAAACATTTCGACTTAATACTTCGATCAAAATATATCATCGACAGTCTCACTGGTCAATATCGAAGTGGTCAGTTCCAAATGACCAGAGACAACAAATCAAAAGTAATGTTGTACAGTATAGGTAACAATATAAAAACCAAGAGCTTCACTTCACGATTCAAAATCGATTTGAATCCAATACTGAAAAAATAACCTCTGGCTATTTCGGCATATTTCGTCATCTTCGGACCATTTTTCTATTTCCCGTCGTCATTGGGGTCATCTCTGGACATCACACCCTAGCCCAAAAACTCCAATCATAAGGAAAACAAAGCATTTCATCATTCCTTTTACCATTTTGACCAATGGCAAACACAATGAAGCAAACACCAAAATTAGTACAGTTTACCTTCGCGTTGTGGGAGATAAGAGGTAAACATTTCGGTCACAATAGGGTCATCGCCGCTGGTCAATATCGGAGCGGACAGTTCGAAATGACCGGCACTCAAATCGAAAGTAAGGTTAAGTAAACAAAGCATATGCCTTGAGTGAGATCTTAAGATGAGGTACCAAATCTGACAAAGAAATTTAGCAAATAAAAAGACCTATGGGGTAAGGGGCGAGTGGTGCAAACAGGTAATTCGGGTATAAGCAACGCCAGGTGAAAACTGCCCCTAACGATTGTTCCGCTTACCTACAATGGTGTTTTCCCCTAAGCTACTGTCTGCTGCAACTCTCTTAGGGTTTACTCAGGGGGCGCTGAATGTGTCTGAGACGCTACCGGTACCCGGAGTTCAGGACCCTTGACCCCCTCATCGTGGGAAGCGGGGGACCCATGACCCCACGCGCACGGTGCAGGGTCGTGCGCGTGCACCCATCACCCCTAAACAACCCAAGATGGCGGCGAGAGGAGAACGTCAACCCCTTTCACTTTCCATTTGAGATAGCAAAAAATACGATTCGTGCACGAGCTAACCCCCTAAGGTGACCTTTGACACGAAGGGTCTTTTGCGTAATCTTAACCATATTATTTGTAAAAGTTTTTTTAGACAGAAAAATAGTAGGGTTTGGAAAATTGTCATCAACTTGATTGTCTCTATAAAAGTTGTAGGTACATTGTTGTACAAGCAATTTTGTAAATACTTTTAGTAGTTACAGTACATGTATTTATTTCAGAAAACGTGTTAACAGTATTATCTTTGAAAAAAGTAATTTTTAATCAGAAAAAAATACATTTTTCGGGGGTTGGGGGGAATTGGAATGTTTTTCCTGAAAATGTGTTATTATTTTCAATAATAAAAATTACCATTTTTAAAATCTGGCATCTAAATTGTAGCATTTGGAAAATATTTTTTTAAACATGTTACTTTTTTTTTTTTTTTTTTCAAGAATATAAAGAGGCACAGTACATTACATTTTTTTAAGTTTTAAAAGAACAAAAACATTCAGAAAAATTGTGTGGTTTGAGAAAAATAAAATAGGGCCTACATAGTTTTAGAGAAAACATTATCGATGCTTTGAAAATTAAATAAGTTTTGTAAAAAATAATAATAAGATACTGTATTTTTTTTAAAAAAAAATACAATTTCCCTTGGTTTGCTAGATTTCAGCAACGCTTACTAGCAAAGAACGATCCGGTGAATGCCCATCACGGAAAGTACTTGAGATAGACGCGAGTTGTAAGCGAGTAATTTCTTCGCCATTCCTTGCTCTACTGACTGGCAATAAAACAACTTGTCAAGAAGGCAAAATACTGTACACTGTATATCGAAAACATTGTTGCCAACTCGCCCACCTGTCCACTAGGGGTCATTGTCAAATTCCTCGAATTTCCCGCCTTCATTTCGGACAACGAATTGGCTATTTTTTCGGACAACGATGACCACTTGGCCGAAACGTGTACGGCACGCACGGCCAAAAACTGACCAGCGAAGTTGGTCAAGGCAAGCAGAGAGCAGACCGTGTGAATTTCGGCTCGTAGGAATGCTTCTCTCGTCATATTGCCCCTCTTGTTGACATTCCTAAAGGAAGTTTTGTTGAATTTTGAGTTACATGGGGGGTAAGAAGGAATTCGGAGGAACATGAAGAATGGTCGAAAATTTCCAAAACATTTTTGGACAAAATCGAATGGCTCTCCCTCGTGGGGTAAGTAAGGGGTCCATGTATCTCTACCAGCATTACTGTGTTAGGGTCTTTTAATATCCAATTTTTTTCCCAAGAATGGTTTCGAGGAATGTGGAGTTGAGGAATTTCTATTCGCTGAGTGACCATTGATAACAATTCACAATGTTGTTTAGGGGCAGTTCGGGTCAACTGTCAAACACATTGAAGCATACCAGTATTTGGTGTTTGATGTCTTTCGTGTACAGTGTAAATGTACAATAATTCGAGCAGTATTTGAAGTTGTTGAAAATTTAAATGTTTGTTAATGTTAAATTTAAATTTTTTTTTTAAATTTAAATGTTTGTTAAGTCATGGTAAGTTTACAAAGAAAACGATTTTTTGTGTGCAAAGTTTGAAGAATGCACAAATTTCTGTAATTTTTTTTTTGGAATTTTGAAAAAGTTAACCAAATTTGGGTTTAACATCATGATTTTTGAATAAATTTAATCAAATGCTGAAAACTTTCAAAATTGACAATTTTTCGTCGAATTACAAAACGTTTCATGATCAAATTTTTCCAATTTGTCAAAACTCGTGATTTTTTTTTAAGAATCTTCTACATGTAGACTTGACTTTTTGAAGTTGTTTCTTGAACACATTTTCAGACATTTATTAAGCCATCTGTGGGCCTTAACATTTGCTCGTCAACTGCGGAATTTGGCGCCAAAACATTTGCCCCTATGATTTGCTCCAAGTTTCGTTAGGGATAACCCCGGATAAGGGGGGTGACCGTGAGAAAGTTTGGTCACCGAAAAATGCCCTCTCGTTTTGTGCAACGTGCACGAGGTTCGTTGCATTGTGCCATAGCGGAATGAATAGGGGTTTGGGAAAATGGTCAAAAAGGGAGACCCCCTTAGGAAAACCGCTTCTACAATCAAGACGCACTTTCCAAAAACTGCTTTTTTACGCAAATTTCTGGGTTTTTTTCGGCAAATTTCTTGAAAATTGTTCAGCCTCGTCCAAAGATGCAGGCAGGTACCTTTAGGGGGTCCTCCGTAAGTGGGTTTGCAGCACGAGTACTCCAGCAGCAGTCATTGCACTTGAAAACCACATGACAATTTGGGAATTTTGGGCAATTTTATTGTAGCAGGCGAAGCTTTTCAAGTGCATAAATCTGGCTATAATAAAAACTGACAAGTTTTCGCTTAAATTTCAACGAAGAGTCCCCGTTGAGTCTTGGGAGAATCTCGAGTAATTTTACTAACTTGGAATTCGAATGACAGGGTAGCCACTCAAATTTGATTCTTCATATCCCTGACATTTACTGACATTTCCTGACATTTCCCCTGTAATATCCCTGACATTTTTCGTGCTATTTTTCAGATTTGTTTGAAACCTGACAAATTTTTAAGAACAGTAAT
>JAQGBX010000027.1:0-63579 GCA_034698745.1 Megaphyllum sjaelandicum
TGGGCTAGTCCATCATGAAAAGTTCAGGGGGAAAGAGGTTATTTAAATGAACGACAGTTCACTGAATTTGACTGAAATGAGTGATTCAGTCAATAGTAAGAGTGGTTCTTTTTTGGTCGTTCGACACAACACTACTTTGGATTAAATTAACGCCAGACAGAGAACACTACAATCAATAAAAGACCTTAGATTTTTTTCATACATTTATAGTACGCTCTTGAAATGGCAGAGCAGTGTACGTCCGAAACGAAAGACTTCGAAGCTGCACAATGTGAAAGACCTGCTGAAAATGAAGGTAAATATGGAGCACCATATTTAATATTCGCCCTTTATAAACTCAAGTTCGGTTTGATACACATTGACATTCGCATGTAAGCAGGTGGTCCTTGCATGAACATGGACATAACGATATGCCTAAATCAGTTTCAGGAGGCTAAAACAAAAACTACTCTAGGAATCTGCACTAGCTAGCTACGATAGTATTACGATAAAGTTGGCATATAGTTTTACTTTTCATGGAAAATCACATTATAAGATTGTTTTGTGTTTGCATGCATAGTTTCAGGTCTCGAAGTGGAGAAACTTGAGTGTGCCGTATGTCTTCAGGGGTGTGTCCATCCAGTTGAGCTGCCATGTGGGCACATCTTTTGCTTCTTGTGTGTCAAAGGAGTAGCGAATCAGAGCAAGCGTTGTGCCATGTGCAGAAAGGAGCTTCCATCCGGCTACCTAGAACATCCTCAACTGGTGAGCGTGTTGGACTTGGAGCAAGCGTGTGCCTACGAGGATGGGCAACAATGGTTTTATGAAGGGCACAACGGATGGTGGCAGTACGATGAACGAACCAGCACGGAACTAGAAATTGCTTTCAAGCGAGGCGATCACACGTGCGAACTGCTCATAGCTGGTTTCCTCTATGTTATAGACTTCGAGCATATGGTGCAACTAAGAAGGAATGACCCATCCCGAAGGAGGCGAATCAAACGGGATCTCGCCACCATTTCCAAGAAAGGCATCGCAGGACTTCGACTACACGAGGGCCCCACTGCAGAGGCACCTGGACCCGAGGATGGAGCAGACCGTGATAACGATGGAGCCGAAGGAGACGAAGAAGCTGGGGCTCCCTCTGCTAGTGGGGCATCGCTGCAAGTACTAACGAATATGAGGTTTCCTCGTAGCGGGCTACCTCAGTTTCCAACGACGAGGGCAAAGAGCCCTTCCCCCATACCTACGGCGCCAAATAACACTCCTCAAACTCCTCATACACCGAGCCAAGATAGCGGCACTTCATCTCCTACCATGTCTAGCAATCCAAGCTTACAACAAATTGTCCAAGGAATGCAAAATGTACGTCTGAATGGTGATTTGGATGAAGATGAAATCCTGTGAAGGCTTAAATTTGCCATTTCAGTTGTAAAGATGTAACAAATTAACTTTCTTATATTTAAATATTGAGTACCTATTTTGTATTACATGTACTATTAATTTATTGTTTTGGATATCGTTGCATGATTGAACCGGGTGCATATTTTTGAAACAGTTGTAATCATAATGGCTGAATGAAACAATTTCTGATGATTTTTTGATGTTTTTTGATTTATCAATTTAGCCAGGAGGTAGGATCTAAAGAAATCCTTAATTAAGCATAATTTCTGTACCAAAGTTGTTGAATCTCACTTGTTGGCTTTTTGATCCCTCATTCTTAAATCAACTGGGAAGAAATAAAGGCCAATAGTTTTTAAATTTACATCAAATGAAATAATTTCTATTTTAGTGACTGATGAAAATCAGTTTTAATGTTCACGTAACCAAAACTGATTTTCAAGATTTGAACCCTGAGGATATATGTATTACACTATAACAAATAATAAATGATCTTATTCAAAGGAGAAAGGAAATTTCCGAATTACAAATTAGAATAAAATAAACGACCATTTTATTTTCTAAGTATGGTGAGCTGTTGAATTTTAAAGATTTATATTTTAACAATTAATTTTTCTAATCAGGGATCTAAAGTAGTACCATTTATGGCGCTATGGAAGCGCTTAATGGTAGTCCATTTTCATTAGGCGTACAGGATTCGGAGTTAACCACGCCCTGCATTATTCCGGTTGGTTGATCGCCCTCAATACCACATGTCAATACACTATGGAGTACAGGGTGTCCCACATTAGTATTTTGCGACTTTTGAAAATTACACATGTGTTTTTAAATGCAGCAATTCTGGACGCAAAAAATAGCAACAAAGCGTGGTTCGCAAGAATAAATTGGGAAAAGCATTTTACGGACTATATATTTATTTTAAAAGAATCTAAAAAAATGTAATAACTGGTTGCACCAATCTTGTCAGAGCTGTTTCTCATGCAAAATACACTATAGGGGGTACTCAGACAGAAGCCTAATACGAACAATACGTTAACAGGCGCGAATCGACATGCTATTTGGTTGAAAAAAAATCACGGTTTAGTGGCGTGTCGATTTTGCACACATTATTTCAAGGCTGCCAGTTAAAAAGTACGATTCGTAAAGCTGCTGGAGCACTTCTACTATATCAAAGCATTTAATTGTGATGTAATTTCATGATTCTAACCACCAAAAGAAAATAACTTTATTTTAGTTATAATTTTTTTTAGATCAAAAGATCAGGGTAGGCTATAATAAAATAGTGTCAGTTGCAGGAAATAAGCGAATAAGATCCGTCTTATTCGACTTAACTGTTCTTTTTATTTAATCGTCAATTTTTAATTAGTCATTTGGACTAAGGCGATTAACAAATGATACTTGTTGAACCGGTTCAATTCAATTCACCCCCATACAGTCGATCGTTCGCAACAACCGGGAAAGTCACAAGTTAGTCGAGTGTGGTAATTTTTAAAATGCATGTACTAAAAACGACACGAATTAAAAAACAACTTGGTAGCTTAAAACTCTTTAATTGTTATTAGTGATTTTAATTGGGTTTTTTTTTTATTATGCAGGAAATGGTTTCGTGTAAAATATGGTACACTAGCCGATATAGCGATTATTGTGTCACCACTGTAGATGAGAAAATTCAAGATTGCCGCGCTACGATGGACAGCCAATTAAAATAGTTTGGGCGGAGCTAAGAAGGCGAATTCGGTACGTTTTGTGAATCAGTTGGCTCTGCCTTTTCCGTGAAAAATCGAAAGTCGATCTGGTTAAAAATCGGCGTAACGTGATTTGAGAATGTTGTATTTTTTAGTCGGTTTTCGCGTTAAATGTATAGAATTTTGTTTTTAATGTTCGTGCGGTTTATGTTAGTTTTATTATTGAATTCAACGTTCGCGGCATCGGCACCGTTGAAAAACAATTAAGGTAAATCTGCTGTTTGATATTCTCTAATCTTCGTATGGCCTGGGGCGAGCATGATTCAAAGCGCGATTCATTTCCGCTCATTTCCACTAATTTGCTTTCCATATTCAACGGGTTCCGCAGAACTTGTTTGTTTTGGACGAAGAGTGCGTGACAGAAAAAATTAGTTAATTTTAGATCGCAATCTGAAAGTCGATAGCTTATAATTGTAAACACTACGGAGGTGTCCGCATGCATGTTTATGTATCATGTACTGTGTAGGCTATATACTTTGAAATGTCAAAAGTTAGCAAATTGGGTGGTCTGCCGAAATGCTGTATTTATTTCAGTATTGAAACGTATTTAGACTGAAAGGGATGTAGTTTGTGCGATTAAAAATGTCGCCTTGTTCCTGTAACTCGATTTTGGCAGCTAGCTCGATATCGTTGAACAGAATATATGACACAGGAAACGTGTGCCAACCTTTTTGTGGTGGTTTGTTTCCTACGGTAGCCTACGTAACATGCTACGAGTCCAAGAACTAGGGGTCATCTAGAGGCATTGGAAATCCTATCCTGATGTACGTTTACATCAAGAAATCATGGTTATCTATAGACAGTTGTCTATAGATTGCATTTCAACCATTTCATATAGATGGGCATCTTTAATTGAACCTAGGACTTCTCAATTGCTTGGACGTACTGTAATGTCTTTGACTGAGCTTTTATTTTGGTCCAAATACAGCTGCTTGAGGGCCTAGTAAACACAGTAACACTTTTATGTACGTATGGTACGTGCTACTCCGGCCTGTATGGACCTTGGTTTCAAGAGTCCTAGACGTTTATCTTTGGGCCAGGAAATAGGGAGAATGCAATTTTGATAACAGAAAAGTCGAGAGATTTGCATGGGCGATATAGTAATTTGGGTCTTACGCACATTTCAGCAAACTTCATCTTTTTCTGGGTGTGTTGTGCATGTTCTCATCTATTAGTGTACTGAGGTGGGTTGGCTCGTGCAGCGATAATTATTTTCGAAAGGTGGTCATTAATCATTATAAAGGTAATTTAATCCTTCGCCCATCCCTATCATGATCCTTACCTATAAATTTCCTACATGTATTTTCATAGCTGGTTTTATATTTATGTAGTTTGTGCCTGAACGTTTACAAATACATAGGGCCTACTAGCTAGCGGACAAGTACAAGAATGTTATGATCGATTTCGTTTTTCGTGTTTCTTCACATAAAGACGTTTTCTCTGTACATGCTAGAGCTTATAATGGAAACCAGGAAACCACTATAATGAGATAATGACTAGGAAGGTCAAGCTAACATTTGTTTCCCTGGAGTAAAATTCGTTCTTGTGCTGGATATTTCATTCCATAAACCTGACATCCGCTAAGTTCTGCGCAAACCATGCATTTATGATATCCTACTTCCACTTCTGAACTAAGTTATAATTGTGTACGTTTATTTTTTGCATTTTAGGTCAACTTCCTTTTTTTATTTGGGTTTGAATAAAGAGTCTCTTTTCTGCCTGCATGGGTGTGACTTGATATTTACAGGTCCTATAGCTGCTTTTGAACTAAAAAGAAAAGTTAAATTTGGAGTTGAAAATCAGCCTGGATAGAGTTCAACAACTGTTCTATAAGCTTCTGAGCAAAAAAATTTAAATCTAAGAATAGCTCAGCAAAATGTAAAAAATAAAATATCCCTTGCAGAGTTTCAATTCATGTGATATGGGTAATATGCTGCATTAAGCGCATTTTCTTAGGACTACCGTTAACAAGTAGCCTGACAGTGTTTTAGTGGAATTTAGGAAGAGCTAGCACCATGAAGACATGTTGAAACTCGTTACTCTTATGTAGAGTTTTTGGTTTAGTGCAAGCTAATTTGTTTTGGACGAGGAAACTACAGTTTCAAATAAGCGTCGTATCAAAGCTCAAAGTTTGTGATGCAGATGGGGGCTGAATAATTATTGTGTTAATATTCAGGTTTTTAATAGATAGGAAACATCATGCCTTGTGTGAGAACCAAATGCTGACATTTTGCATAAATGCTGCAGTAAATATGCTTTCAAATGTCAGTTACATATACATGTAGGCCTACCTCATTTTTGTTTAAAGAAACGGAATGATATTAGGTAGGCATACATGTATGTTACAAGCTACTACCAGGTCTTCACAAATACTCTAAATACAGTTTATCTACTTGATAACAGTTCAAACTTAATGGTATATTTTGAAGCATTTATTAGATAAGGAATACCGGTGCATGCGAGGTAGTTTTACCTGCCTACTTATGTTATCGATACTGCAGGCCAAGGGTGTGTACCTGATACTGCCATAGAAAAGTAAGGTGTACAATTTGCACCTTGGTTGTTGATACACTCATTGGAAGTGAAAGTGTGATCGAGGCATCTGTTTAAAATCAATTGTGAATGTGTATTTCTCAGAAATTCAAGGCCATCTAGGACATAATGATTCATGAATTATTGTTTTTAGTTTGTAAATTCTAACGAAACGCCACAACATGGGGAATCTCCTTCGCATATTGTATCGTGAAGAAACTCCAAAGTACGACATATTTGTAGACTTTGAAAGTAAGAAACTAACCTTGATTTTTTTCTTTTCAAAATAAACACAGTTAAGCCTACCCACGATGCCGTTTGCATTCAGTTAACCCGTTTTCATTTCTCATTAAGATGCTCAACCCACTCACAGTGAAGAAGAAACGTATCTTTTAGTGCAGGGTGTGTTGAAAGACTCTGAAGGAATCCTACACGAATTGCAACTTTACAAAGGCGCTGGCAATGAAATTCGGGAGGTATTAAGTCAATGTGAAAAGTGCAATATAAATTATAAGCAGATATTTGTAGCGGACAGTTCTAAATTTATTTATTGGGTAATTTAGGCAATAGCGAATCCAAGAAATGAGACAATACAAGAGCAAACGTGGGAGGCTGTAATTCCCCTTGTAGGAAAACTGAAGTGTTTTTATCAATTCTCAATGAAACTCGGTATGGTTTACATTCTTCATTTAATTCAATTGTTCAGATTTGCCATTCTGAAGATTTTAATAGTCCATTATTTAAAATGCTCTTCGACAGAGTGCATTGTTCCGAAAATACTCTTGCAGTTATGCTCCGGTCAGCTGACGCCTATGGAACATCTTCAAACACAACAGGCGCTAGTGAAACAATTTGCTCAAATCCTCGAATTCGTATTGAAATTTGACGATCTGAAGGTATGATCTGTCATCAAACTTTATATCATTCAACTTTTTGAAGTTTGGGCTGTGTCCGCATAAAAACAATTCTAGCCGAACTAGAGACCTTTGCATTTACAAAAATTTCGTCATTTTACGTATATACATATAGGTCTAATGCCCGTAATATGCATTTATATACATTATTATTATTCTATTGTATTATTATACATTGAACAGAGAATGAAAATTAGTCTGATTTGTTTTTGTGTTTATTAAATGCCATGGCTCAATGCTTCTTCTGCATTTAGTTTGTAAGCATGTACATGTAAATATATATTATCAGATAAAAGTACATTTTTGTAAGCCAGACATTCTTTATTAAAGTGTTAGGCTATAGTATAAAGCCTCCAAAAACGTACTTTGATATAAAACGTAGCAATTTCACTAATAGTGTACATTTCTGTACAGATGACGAACCCTGCCATTCAAAATGATTTCAGTTACTATCGGAGAACGGTTAGCAGGTTACGTATGATAAATCAGGTAAGAAGTCTGATGTACCATAAAACTTGGATTGCTGTTAGATAATACTTTCACAATTAAGATTGTGGTAAATAGGGTGATAATAATCGAAGTTCTATGTTCATGCTAATTTTCCACCAGTTTTACAAGAAGCATTTAATCTTAAGCAAGCATATGTACCAACATTTCTTATAGGATGAAAGTGAGCGTGAAGTGTTCATACCAAATGAATTGGCCAACCGAATGTCTCTATTTTATGCCCATGCTACTCCTATGTTGAAAGTACTCAGTGAAACTACAGCTAGATTTGTATCAGATGTGAGTGGACCATTTATTGTAGTTATGTGGTTTTATTTGCCAGTCAAATATTTAATTGTTATCTCATTCACCGTAGAATAAAGATGGTCCCATTGAAAAAAACACCACGGAAATGTTAGGAACAATGGCCAAAGTTTGTCAGCGAATGATTGAAAATCAGTATGTGAATTTTGGATTTAGGCCTATTTTATTAACGTTTTAAGCTTTAATCGTTTTATTAAGCTTTTGCTGACATTAATTTTACAATTACAGGGTGTTTTTACAAAGGTTTAAAAGTGAAGAAACTGTGTTATTCGTTTTGAGAGTAATGGTTGGATTAATTATACTTTATGATCATGTCCATCCAATCGGTGCATTTGCCAAAAATTCACACGTTGATGTAAGTACTACATATAGGCCTATTCAAAATGTTAGCAACCTTTTAAGCGGTCACAATAATTTTATAAAAAGTCTATATGTTAAAAATGTTTTTATTTTTAAATTTAGATTAAAGGAAGCATTAAAGTTCTTAGGGAGCAACCACAAACTACTGAGTGTTTACTCAATGCATTACGGTAAGACGTACATTTCGTTAGTACTTTATCTATTTTTTATACAGTGATGAAAAGAAAAAGCAAATGGATGGTAATCTCTAGTTTCCAACATAACATTTTTGTTGCAGTACGATTAACTAATTATAACTAATCACAAAATTAACATAATTAATAAAGCTATTTAACAATGAAAATAAAGGTTGGATTACCTGAGCTAGATCTGTATCACCATTTTGGGATATAGCCTTGTGTCATGGATAGGAAAAATAGTTGTAATAATAATTCTTTTTATTTTTGTAGTGCTGAATTTATTGTATTGATGTTTTCTAAACATGCTATATTATAGTAATGTTACAAAATTGAATTTATTCAGGTTTACCACCAAACATTTGAATGATGAAACCACTCCAAAGTGTGTGAAGAATTTGCTTTCGTAGTCCTCGTATAACCGAAAACATTTGTGCTAAGTGAAGCGTGTGAATTGTTACTCATTTACTCCTTTTCATAAATTCATTTTATCATAGTAACTCGCCACTTATGCCAAGCCTTCATCCCATAATCTTATAAAATAATATAGTAACACGATTTGGCAAAAAAGTTTCTGTAGACATGCTTGGTCGCTTCTTCCACAGCTGTCGAATCCATACCAATATATCTCTTCTGAGAGTGGGGTAGCAAAATGGTTAGCCATGCCGTCCTCGTTGTTACTACATATCTTCATATCTGGCTTACAATTTAAATTTGTTAAGTTAAAGGTATCACCTGATGCTTGACCATGAATTTTAATAATTTAACAAAAAAAAATGTTAAATTTATTGTATTTTTGGTACAGGTTGAGTATCCCTTATCCTTATTTTTTGGAATATTTGCATATACAAAAGGAGATATCTTGGATATGAGACCCAAGTCTAAACATAAACTTCATTTGTTTCATATATATACAGTAGGCCTATACATATAGCCTGAATGTAATTTTATACAATGGGTTTTTTTAAATTTTGGACATGAAACAAAGCTTATGTACATTGAACCATCAGAAAGCAAAAGTGTCAACCACCCATCTGAACACTCTTTGGCTGCCTTGCATCATTGTGTTTAGACTGCCCATCACTTGAGGTTAGGTGTTGAATTATGCCCTTGTGGCATCATATCAGCATTCAAGATGTTGTAGAATTTGAAGCATTTCAGATTTTAGGTTTAGAGATACTCGGCCTATACAATGTATTCTTTAATGAGGTGAAGAAACTAGCTGACCAAAATATTTTCATTTTTCTGGCCTGGTTCACAGTCGAATTCCATTTTAATTCTTAATTACAACGTACAATTTGTTTTAAATTCAGGGTATGTAAAAATATTTTAACACTTACGAAATGAACTTTTCAATTTTATTTATTGTTTTTTTCTCAGATGTAATGGGAAGAATTAATTTTAACGTTGAAGGAGAAAACAATGGTGGCAAGCTTATTGGATAATGAATAATGTTGCATTTTGTTGATTACAATAAATGAACAGAGTATGTCAAAATTGACACTTAAATTGAAAAGGCATTTTTTGTAATCAACGTTTAGCAACAGGTTGCAACATTATTTGTTATTAATGAAGCTTTCCACCACTCTTATCTCTAGCATAAAAATTTTCCTCCCCCCCTAATTATATCTGAGTAAATTAGAAAATGAAATTGAAATGTCGATTCTATATTAGAGTATTAACACATTTTGATGTACCCTGTGGTTTATTCCTGTCTCTGCCTCGCTTATTCAATTTTCATACTTGCTCAATTTGCAGAAGGCACTGTAAACTCGTGTCTTCAGTATTGTGAGCCCTGTAGGCATATTTTTAACATTCTTAGTATCTTTACAAGGTAATACGCACAGTTGTTCAGTAGTGTCAGTGTGAGCAGTTAGCTGAAATTCAAAGGCAATAATTATGTACCTCTAATGTTTGCATTTTTTGCTCCTGATTAATTATGGAAATTTTTGCCCAAGATTGTTAAGTCTTTTTTTTTCCATTTGGTCGTACACAAGTGGACCAAATTTAAGTTCTTTAGATTTTTATATTTGCTTTATACTTCTGTGATAAATTCAATTGGCTCACTAGCGTCTTTACCTCAGCATGCATTGTCATGCCTGAGTTTCATGTGATTTCATTTTATGAGCCTTTATCAATGTTTAAGTGCTATAGCTTGAAAGTGGTGTTTTGCTTCTTAATTTTGTATACTTAGTTGTTATTTTTGAATTTCATGTATCATATTTTTAATGGAGCAACTTTCGGGCTAATGGCACAGCTGCACACTGCGATGTACTTGGGAGTAATTTAAATTATCCCAAGACCTGCTTTGGACCATTTAAGTTAACAAAAATCAGCACTGGAGATTTATCTCAGATACTCCCAAATATGGTTCAATATCAACGATTTTCTTCTTAACAATTTATAAGTATAACGTGCAGATGAGTGTAACGAACGTAAAAATGTGAAAATCATGTAAAAATATGTAGGTGTAATAGTCGGAATGTTCTTACATTGTTTTTTCAAATGTTAAGTACAAAAAAATAGAATTTTAATAACTATGTGAAGTTTGATCCAGTTGTTTAGAGTAATTTGCAAAGTGCATACTAGTAAAAAAGTAATACCTGTTTGTAGACATAGAGCTTTATTAGTGTTTTCCAAATGATTTATTACTTGGAGACTTTTCTCATAAGTTCATTCAACATATCCATGTATAAAAATCCCAATACGTTGACAAAATATTAGGCTACTGGTTAATGTTGTAAAAGCTGCATTTCTTTCAATCTGACAATAACATATTTAATTACTGTATATATATACTTTTTACATTTGTTAACAACGAAATGACAAAGGAATTCTTTTTAAATTATTAATCAGTTATGATTGTTATGTGGCAGACAATTTCAATTCGCAGTACATGAGTAGGATTGCGTGCCTATGATGGTGGTGCCAGAATTTAATCAAATTAGCTAAGAAAGAATAACTGTAAACATTATTCTGAGAGTACTGCTGTATAATATTGTGGTCTTGACTCTAGCACCAAATCAACAAATATAGTGAAAGCTGCTTTAATTCGTTAACGTTGGTTCCAGCTATTTTTACCGAAATAGGTGATGAATGTCAAAAAAACACGCTATAAAATTTAAAAAAAGTTTTGTAAGTAGTGTTAATATTGCCTGCTTGCAGCTACGACTGAAATTTAATTTTCTAAATAACGCAGAAAATCCATCTGAGTATAGCTGCTGATATATAGCTTGCACGTTGTCCAAACGTGTCCGTGCTTTTATGAAAGCTGTTGAAAATTGTTTCGCGCGTTTTTGTTATGTAGACATGTGGAAAAAAAAACCGCTCAGACTTTCAGTGTATTTGAAGAAAAAAAATTCAGTATCACCATCATGAAAATATGAACATAATAATTAATTAATATAAATTCAAATGTTGCGTTTTTATATAGTGCGATTTGATTCTCCATTAAGACGTTAATTCATAAATGTCGATCCTGTCCTTGTATATGCCTATGGAATTTTGAATGAATTGAATTTATCTATGATGGCTTTACTATACAGTATATATATATACATACCAAAGATTGTCATTTAACTAACTATTCTTAGATTTATATTAATTTTTAGAATGTATTCCATGGATGTAGCACATCCAACCAGAAATTCTGAACTGTTTGAAATGTGTTTTGACGTTCTGAATGATAGTCTATTAGAGATGTTGTGTTTGGATTGTACATTAATTAGGTTTTAATATTGGTTAAATGTTTAAGCAACCGTTTACCTTTGAATTTTAATATATATATATATTCTATTATATGCAAATGTTCGATTCCAAATTCTTTAGTAACTATTTGGAAGAGGATCTGAACCCATGCAGGTTGAATCAGAAAAAAGATGCACGTAGTAATCGCGAACGAAGAATTTGTTTATAATGATATTATTTGACCAGTAGAAACTCCAAATGCATGCTGAATTTCATGGCCATCCATCATGATGATGCAGGTATTGATGAATTGCCAGAACATACAGGGTAGTGTCTGCTATCTTTAAAAGGCTAGAAATTTGCTGAGGCATTTTTATTAATAGATAAAATAGATCCCCAAAATGCATTAAATAATATAGAAAAACACAGTAAACTTTATAAAATCTGGATGAAAACAGGGCAAAGCTTTTTGGAAAATCTTCCATTTTCTTGATGACATATCAGATACATTTTATGTAAAAAAATGTATTTTAAACGATTGTCATTTTGATGGTGTCTGATATCTTTTGAAATATATTACTTGTTTGACTTTTATGATAATTTATGTATTATATGAACAAGTTATAATATGCACTCGTGATTTCTGACAGCATTTCCATAATTCGGCACTTAGTAAATAGGCCAGTTTTTTAACATATCGTTTTTCCCGAATTAGAGATGTGGAAGTTTACTCGAATAGTCGAACGAAATTCATAATTTTAGAATTGTTATCCTATATTTTTCTTTGTAAAAAAAAATGAGCGTGTATTCTGAGTAGACTTATGATTTCTCCGAGATCAGACAAATTTGTGTTCACTGGCTTTTAGATTTACGATATGTACAGCACAATGCCATTAGTTTTATGCATTTATAATTTTTTTTTCATTGAACGCCTTAATTTCATAAAATATTGTTCTTTATAGTCCATTATCAAGTAGAAAAGTGCCCTACTATCAATTAGCTCAATATTAAGGTGCAAATTGTTATGACACAAACGTATTTTGCTCACAAATACATAATATATTTTGGCGAGAATTTATTCGAGACCAGAAAAACCTACAATTATTTTCTACAGAAAAATGCCGCGTAATTTAGCTCAAAGAATTAACAAAATAATTAAACGATCTTTTATTTCGCACTTCTGAAGAAAAAGGATTTTTAACGGCATGCTCTCTCAGATCTCCTCATATCGTTTGTTGGTTTTATGAATATTTCAAAAAAATTTGAACATGCTTCACTTTTGTTGAAATAGATTTCATAAATACTTTCTTGAATTATTTCTGCCCTCCCGTACAACTGTAATCGTATAATGTGCATTTTTACAGCTGGTGTCCGTGTAGTCTTGTTAGGCACTTGTCATTACAGCATTGAATTGACTGCATGGAAGTTAAATTAAGTTACTTTTATTTAAGAGTTTTGATTCACTGGGTTATCCATAAAGATTGTTTATCAATGGGATTAAATGGATGACGTGCGATTGTTATTTAGGTTTTGTTCAATATGATAATATTTTTGTACATTAATTCCTCGTTGTTTTAATTCTGTTCGGTTTTTTTTTAAGATTTAAAAAAATGTTAACAGATTTCGGAGTTCCCCCTAATTGATGAATTTGTCTTTGGTCAAGAAATATGTCTTATTAAAATGTTGAGTGATAGCATAATGTAAAATATTTTAAATTTTGTTTTGAAATATGAATGTCACATAGCTGTTTTATAAGTAAAATAGTCTTTTGTGAATTTATAATAAAAAAAGGTAAGATGGCATCAGTGGTTGGATTCACGAATAAACGGAATCGTATGCATCCATTTATTTGGAAAAACCTGGAAAAGTCAGGGAACTTGTAAATGTCTGGAAAAATTAGGGAAGAATGGCTTATTTTGAAAAAGTCGGGGAAATTCAACGCAGTCATGGCAATCCATAATTAATACTTCCACATGGTTAGCTCAGGGCCCATTTTCCGAGTAAAAAATTTCCACGAAAAAAAAAAAAAATAAAAAATTTCCACAAAAAAAAAACTAGAAATTTGCAAAATTGTCCACGTTTTCCTTGTTCAAATTTTCAAAATTCTCTAGGTTTTCCGAGTATAAATTTAGATTTTCCGAATACAAAATTGTCACATTTTTAATATTTTTCAATGCAAATTTGGTACATTTTTAAACAATTTTATATGTTACTATTCAAAATTGTCGTTAGTGAATTTTTAAAAAATATTTTTCAGAGTAGATTTTGAAAAAATATGTCAATTTTTCACATTGTCATTGGTTAGGGAAAATGTTTTAAAAGCGTGAAAAGTCAGGGAAGTTGTGGTATCCTTAAAAGTTCTTATACATGTAGACTGTTGAGGGCTCCGTAGTAAACCATCTTTGCTTGACTGACGTCATACGTTCTATTTCGGACACTTGTTCGATTGTGGCGGTTCGCTGCAAATTATATTCATTTTTACTTACGTTTCATTAATTGTTTATTGGAGTAGTAGTTGTCCAGCTTCGCATTAAATGAAATATTAAGGTAATATCTTTCAAGATCAGACGGAACGTAACTTATGTAAGTGCATATATACTAATCGTCCTTTTCCTACAATTTGAAAATGTAAATAGAATTAATCGAAGAAATCTACAAACCTTGTGATTTTCTTGATATAATAATCCTTAATTATACAATTTCATCTTCCTAAAATGAAGTTATGGTAAAATTCAGTTCAATACAGTGGTACGTGGTTTTCCCCTCCTTTTACTATTGCTTTTGAATCATTCCCTCTGCGTTTTCGGATTTGTTAAAATTATTCTGTTGATCATATCTGGAAATAGACGCGTGGAGAATACAGTATATATACTATGGTTAAATATGCTAATTTTTCTCCTTATTTATCTGTATTTGGAAAATGTTTTCCAGTAATGAATAATGTCTGATTATTCGCACGTTGGCACCTGCATGATCGAGTGTCAATATTGTAATATCAGTCTCGCGGCGGGAATTAAATCGGAAATCTTGGGACAATTTTTACAATTTATGAGACTATAGTTTATCATTAAGTTTTCCTTCATAACTTTATCAAAAGTGCAATTTTCAGATTATTATAGATTTATATAATTTCATATTAATTTAGTAACAGTTTTCTGCATATAATGGAGAACGAAAGTGAAGATTTCATGTTTGACTCTGAAGACTCTTCAAATCAACAACCATTCATTATGCGTGTAAAAAAAACTTACACAGAAGAATATAGTATTATTCCTAATTACAAACATTGGCAGCATTATAGACCAAATCAGGCTGGAAGTTGTTACAGTGCGTATGGAAGAACGAGCAACAATGCAAATATGCCGACTTCGCAAAGCAGACTAGAACCTCAAGTTTCCTGCTGCGTTCCTGATATCGAGTCAACAAAGGAAACCATAACTATTGTACCTGGTGTGAACTCACAGCTTGTGAGAATGCCACAAGATGTCAAAAATAGCAAATTGCCCAAACTGTCAGTGTTATTCCCAGAAATGTTTGCTCATAGAGTTGAGCCAACTTACTCAGGACCCTCGCTAGAGACATCCGTTAAATCCATTTCAGAAATGATCGGCCTTGAAATCCTGAAATCTGTACCAACAAATCTAATTTATGACGTAAAAAATTGTCAAAAAGTTCCAGTACTGGTTTCCCCTGCTAAAGAAACTGCTACCATGTGCAAGTTTACCAACTCGAGCATATCAGGAAACGTACAAGAAACTGACTGCCCGTTTAACAAATTGCAATCAGCTGACACCTTGGATATCTCAACGAACATGACTCGTGCTATCGCTTTACTGATGTCCAAAAACCAGCAACCCATAATTCAACGAAAACTGCTGAATTGTAATATCAAAGGACTATCGCCTTGGCCTGAGATGCCCTTAAGCAATGCTAATTTATCATCGAACTATTCAAAAGAATTTGACTTTCGACTTGACTCGGAGGAATATGTTGATGTCATTTTGAAGCAGTTGAATGATGTAAACGAAAGGTATTCTGAAGTTCAATTCCAAGAAAGGGACGAAAATAAGCTTTGGAACTCTGAAAACAACAGGGAAATATCGTCAAAGGCATCCAGTGATATTACAATTGATATGGGCAACAAGGATATAATCTTAAATGCTGCTGGGGATTTTACGAGCATTTCTGAAATGGGCTTGTCCGTTAATACTAATCATTCGCAAACTGATTCAGCATTTAATATAACGCTTTCACCAGCAAGTTGGATAGAGGGCATCGGCTCGAATCCACTCCAAATTCCATGGCCAGAAATCATGAAGGAAATCGCTTATGATGGCGAAGATAAATGGCTCGACAGAGTCCTAATTGAAGACGTTGAAGCTAGCTTAAAGATGGCCAGTAGATCTGTTGACTTTCCTACAGATCTTGTTGGCCAATCTGCTCAACCCCAGACTTTTACTAATAAAAATGGCATCCAGCAAATGGCGAATGAGGCACAAATTGTACCCGAAAGTTTTGAGACAAGAATCTACCAAGAAAAAAGAATTGAAAAAGCCTCGAAGAAACTTGAACATTCATTTTATTTATCCGAAAGTCACTTGGAGCACACCAATGATCCAATAAACACCCTTGAACATCATAATGATGGCAGTTTGGAAGACTCTCGCATCGTTGTTCCACTATCTTCTTCACCTTGGTCTGTAGACCAGTTTAACATGTCCATCGTGGAACTTGAACAGCATTGCAGCCCTGTGGACGCAGTACCGGCAGTGATTGACAAAACTATTGCTAATACACGGCTACTAGAAAATAAACCAGAAAATGATGATTTCAGCAAATTCATTGAGGAATCCGAAGAAGACATGGATGATGTGGACCAAGAGGAAGCCTCTGCTGGAATGTGTCGTAATAGAGACTGTGGTCATGAAAGTAGTCTTAAAGAGGAAGCTCACACCTGCCCTGGAGAAGCAGAACTGGAATCAAATCCTAATGCAATGGATGCAGATTCTGCAGCAATCGATCAGATTGTTCCAAATCCGTGCAGTTCGATGAAATCATCGATATGTGCAAGCACCATGGCGCATACATTTGAATTCGAAGAGTTTTATTCAAATTCATCCTTAAAAAAACGTGGTTAGTGAGCTCAAAATGGCGAATACCATATCGCATTGTGTTAATTGGCTACGTTTAGGTCACTGATAAAAATTCGCATTTCTTTCATGTAGTTAAAACTTCTCGAATGGAAGGCAGCAGTTGCCGCCCACTACGCCTTGGTTTATCAAAGAAACGTCGTGTAAACCCTTTACATGACCTCAAAAATTTCCGAAAGGATTGATGTTGCAGCCGACTATTGTTCCTGTTACTAAGTATTCGTTTCCAAGCCAGTATTAGTTAATATTTCAATGAGTAGGTCAAAAGACTTACTTGTATGCTACATGCAACTTTGCAAAGCAGTGAAGATGTACCAAATAAGTTATTCAGTTTGACTTTTATAAACGTGTTTGATTAAATTCCTCATACATGTAGGCCCTACAGTTTTCATTCATTCAATATATTTAATTTATCAAAAATTGCTAAATTAAAGCTTTAAATACTCTTTAAAATATCCCATAATTTTACTTTCTCATCACTTTAAATTCTGCAATCATTATGTTAAACACAGTGTGTTTTTTCCTTAAAATGTTTACTTAATTGTTACTGCATTTTGAATGACAAGTTGGATAGCATAGTTTGTTATGCAATTAGGAAATTGCAAGTCAAACTTTAAATTATTCATAATGCAGAAAACTGAAAAGTATTACACAGAAAAAGATTATTTATGGCATTAATTAATAATCTAGTTGAACAATTTTAAAAATATTTAGAATTGGTGTGGTGTTTCTCATTGACAGCATCAGTCCAAGGTGATTTAGCAATTTACATGGAACAGTTTAAGCAATTGATTGTTTAAAAAATATATTTTTATTTTACAAAAAGTGACAAATTTGTGGCAATCATTACTACATTAAAAATAATTAAATACTTATACTGGACTACTTTTAAGAAAATTTAGTCATATCTTGGCAGAGCGAAGCATCCATGCTGGTACTGTGGGCCTAGAAAACTTCCATCGGTATCACTGTACTCTATGGTGAAAACATTGGCCTCGATGTCGTAAGATTCGATAAATAGAACTTCAAGCTTACTGAACGAATAGATCTTATTTCCAACAATGCACGCATTTTCAGTGGGAAATTTAAAATTACCAATTGCAATAATGTTTGCTTTGCGATAGGGGTTTTCGAGGCATTCTGGGCAAAATAGGCTCAATTGTGTGGTACAACGTCCAACCAGATAAATTCCATTAGCATGTGCCAGAGCCGAATGGAATCCATGATGTGGAAGACTCACAGATTTCAGACAATTCCATGAATTTGATTCTGCATTGTAACTGTAAATAAGTGCCTCAAAAATGTATAGTTTCCCTTGATAAGCTACAACTGCAGCAGATGTAACTGGTACTGGCATTGGAGTCAAGTCGCTTATATTACCTGTAAAGTTGAAATGTGTTAAAATATGTCCTATTCTATTCTTTACCCTACAGTCAGTTCTATGGTAATCTCGTAAAAAAGCACCCAATAGCATTTAGGGGTTAAGCCAATTGGAATGTATCATCTGGACTAGAAAAAGAATATGACGACAAAAGTCTGGATCATATTGAAGTTTTATAAAGATTATAATTTTGAATCCCCAAAAACTAATTCAGTCATGAAATTGATACTCACCGGATGAAATATCTAATCGTTGTACTGTATCTTGTGCTACTCTGAACCGCCCAATTCCACCAATAAGATAAATACAATCATCCATAACGCAAAGCTCGTGGTGTCGTCGTGGGTTCTGAAGATTAGCGAGGAATGACCAGGATTTGAGAAACGTGTTGTACTTCCACACAGAATTATTCCAGTCACCATGGCCCATCATAAATTCGCCCCCAACAACATAAACGCAATTGCCTAGAAGAAAAGCAAAATAAAATTGAAAATGAGTTTTCTAAGTTACGGAATAGATTCATTCATTTGTATTTTATAGGGATGACAAATTAAACATCTAGAATTTCTAAACCTACATTACACTATTAGATCATCTTTAATCAGAACTACAAAAATAAATCTAAATAAGAAATATCAAATATCTATGCTTTGTACAGTATATATTTATTAGTGCCCATTCCAAATGATTAATTTTCACAACCAGTAAGAGCGGTGAAGTCTCAGGAAATTAGTTTTCATCTGGATTAAGACTGCATAACTGTGCTTACCTACAGTACAGGCTTTAAAACCATTGGCCACGACAGCCATCTTTCCACATGAATGAAACACTTTTTTCAAACTGCCGATTTTCACTGGTTTTTGCAATTTTGCATCATAGTAGATCAGTATGGGGGCTTGTGACTTATCCTTGCTGTTAAAGAGCACCAAAGCCGGGACCTTTGGAAGTGAACGCGGACTGGCAGACAGTAGACGGTGTGAGAGAACTTTTTCCACCATATCTTCCGGCACAAGCTGTGGTGGAGCTAATCGAGGAGGTGAGGGGTACTTATACGGAATGTAGTCCAAGCCTTCTAAACCACTGGGTGGTGAATAGCTGGCTTCATTACCACTTTCTTCCTCTGCTGGAGAAGCGTCCGATAGTGGCGAAATTGACAAGGGAGAAGTGCTGGACTGAACGTACTGCGTAAATTTTATTTTCCAGATCTCGTGTACCAATCGTTTCATTTTGGGGTACTTAAGGATAAAGCTGTCATGAGCCACACTTTTAAGGCTTTTCAAATCGATGGACGAGAAACGCACGGCTGAAAACAGTTCTTCGTAGTGTTGGACCCTCTCTTCCTCGTTTTGTTTCATCCAATATAATGTGCTCTTCAAGACTACGTCTTCCGATGGAACCCTCAGCCCATCATGCGAAAGATACTCTACCACAAATTTGACAGAAATTGCTCCAAATTCAGGCTCTCGCAACACAGCTTCAAAATCCCACAGCGCGATCTGTTTGGCCTCTCGGTAGATATCGTCAATGTCAAATTTATTGGCTAGGAACATGATCCCCAGACAGTTGCTGACATTCAAATTTGTTCGCAAAGTTGCGACGCATCGTTTCTGGATGGTTGCAAACTGGTACATGGTCGCTGCCTCCAGCAATGAAGAAAGCCGGTGGAAGGGGCAATTAAGTTGACCAGTTTTTAAGGATTGAACTATCATTTCCATAGCATGTGGACAGACACCCTGAAAGATTAGGAACGAGGTACTTTGCTTAGATTATAGAGGTAAGATTATCGGATTAGATCGATAGATCCACTAAATACAGCACCAATGAAACCAGTCTCTTCCATAAATTGCAATGTTATACTAATTTCTTAATACTATAATCATGGCCTCTGGGAGAAATTTTATCCGTTGTAGGTGCATGCAAAATAAGTTAATTTTCTTCCAAATCGTTACTATTCTGTTGCAATTGTCAAAGTTTCTAACCAGTTAGATTTTGCTATAGGAAATGCGGCAAAACATGTAAATGTACAATACGTCTGTTTGCAAAGCCCAAAGAAAATTTTAAATTTTAAGAAAAGCGCGCCAAAACAAATTTTCATAGTACTCAGATATAAGCTTTAGGGAGTTTTATTTTGACAGTTATGAAGTCACGTGTTGGTTTTAAGAAAACGTACCCGACTTCGATCCCGACTGTAAAAGTTCGATAAAGCTTCTGTCCGAGCACCAATATTAACAATCGAGAGAAATACCTTTAATTTGATGACTTCAGCGGAGCTTTCGATCATACCGGACTTAAACATGGCATCAAAGTACAGACTATTTTCAGCCAATAGCTGTCGTTGGCACTGAAAACGTTTACCCTTGATTAGCAAGCCAACTTCGGGGTTTTGGTTGGGGATGTCGCCATCGTCGTCCATTTCTGCGAAAACTGACAGCAAATAAATTGAATTTATAATTGAAACATGTAGGAATATCTGTGTCGGTCGATCGATACAAAATGAATACGCGCACCTTCCAGTTATATTTGAAAACGGACTTATACCGATAAAAATTATAATACAGTACAACTTCAACGCACTTCAACCATCTTTGCATATGAACGTTTTTAGTACAAATGGTCATGGTTTTTAATGGCATTGGTTCGTTATTAAAATATGCATCACCGGCATTTTTGCGGCTGACCTTGACATTTCTCCAATTTCAAGGCATCGATCATAGCAGATGACTCGATCGAGCCGGTCTTACTTATCAATTTATCGGTAACTATATGACCCTCGCAGAATTTTATGTACATGTATGCCTAGCTACTTTTATTCCTTCTCACAAAACACTATTAAAAATCCGTCATTATAAATTAATAATTGATCAATTACCGATAAATGTAATGTTTTAGAGCTACATGTACGTCCTCTATAAACAATTGCAATACAGAGTGTTTTCCTCTTTTACTGACCTCCAGTCCAGGGTAATTCCTCCTGAGTTTGTGCTCAGTCGATCGCCTCTACAGTATGCTATACATGTCATGACATGATGTGTGTGACTGTAATGAACCTTTGGATCATTTTAACGCAATTGATAATTTTTTTTTTCGGTATTATCACGTAACAGGATGTATATTTTGCTGTATATCTTACGTTTTTAAAGTACTTGTTGAAAACACTTTTAACGAGTCGTTTTGAGCTGCCTTCACACACACGCACTTTTTCCCTTGAACCATGCCTAATGCTAGCGTCACCTAGTGAGAAAACAAAAGACATCCGTTCCTATAGAGAAAATGGCCGCTACACCGGCCTATTGTCCACTATACCCTGAGACGCACCTAAGTGATTACTGGCTCACTAGAGAGCCCTCCGTTAGAAAGGAGAAAAACAATCGAATAGCAGGCTACTGTGACATCATCGGATCCACGTGATCGGATCATCCATCCTAGTAGAGAAAATGGCGGAGTTCGATTTAACGGCCCGTATGGGACCTTATTTAGATCGTCATTTGGTGTTTCCATTGTTGGAATTTCTTTCTAGAAAAGACGTAAGTTAACTTAAATATTCAATTGTGCTTTAGGTATGAGAATTCCCTTATTTAACGGTAAAGATGCGTTACAAGCTCAATCTGAAAATAAGCCTACACGTCATGCAGGCGGCATTGAGTGAATAAGGGCTATTGCTTATGCCCTGATGGGTTTGCGTTACCGCCCGTGGGGTAATTTTTATTTCCTTAAGGCAAAGATTAATTTGTTTTTCAAAATTCTTCTATCTATAAATATCAATCTGTGTATTTTTAATCCGATTACATCGTATATGCATGATAATAGTCAAGTTGCCACGTTCGAAATAATACATTTTTTTCCCTTTATAGATATACGAAGAAAATGACTTACTACGTGGGAAACTAGACATTTTAGAGAATACTAACATGGTTGATTTTGCCGTGGATGTGCATCGTAATTTATATCATCTGGAGGAAGCGCCGAAAGGTAGTTTGATAATGGAATTGGTGGCAATTATGTAGCCTAATAAAGGTTTAGTACCCTTTCTCCGAAATGCTTCGTGCTAGCAATATTTCAGGTTTTGGAATATTTGCATACGCATCTTGGGAATTTTTAGTTGCTAAATAATTTCTAATTAATATTTGAATACATTTTTTCAGCATTTAAAGAAAAACGTGCAAGCATTTTGTCGCAACTGAAGCAGTTTCAGAATGATTCTGATGCTATATTCAAGATCCTGTCTGACCCAGATGTATCTCGACAAATTCAAAATTATCGTGATAGTCGGCAGTTCAACACCTACATTGTTGAAAAACATGGTGTAAGTCGCCTATCCTAAGAATGATGAATCTTATAAGTTTCTTCATCAGAGAAACGAAATGTTCAAAATTCCAATATCAATTACACGTGTGCACGTTTATGCCAGTATCGCGTGAATTTAAATAAATCGTAGGCCTATTGACAAAAATCTTTCTGGGACCTATATCTTAGCGGATGATTCCTCGTAAAAGCTGCATGATATTGGCTCTTTTATAACACTGCACAAAGTCCATTACCTCTGAGGTTTAACGATTAATTTTTGTCATTGTGCATATGTTGAGTATATTTAAAACATTCTCTGATTTGAGGTCACTTATGTAGCTTAGTATTGCCATTTCTTCAGTATGTCTTATGTGCTTTTGCTTATTTGTCGCTTACATTATTTTTAGTTCAAACCAGAAATGTCGGATACTTTGTACAACTTTGCCAAATTTCAGTACGAATGTGGAAATTATTCGGATGCTGCTGAATTTTTGTATTTCCATCGCCTGCTGGTGAGTAGTTGTACTAATGGATAATGCTCCCATTTTTGGTTGAAAACTATACCAACAATACTTGTCAGTGCATGAAAATCCATTAGTCAAATAGTTTGATTAAATGTCATTTCACCCATGATGCCACATGCAGGTAATTTCATAAATGGTAAAATCGACTACACAATGGAAAAATTCTTTTTAGGTGCCTCCGTCTGACAAGAATTACCTGAATGGGCTTTGGGGTACCCTGGCTTCTGAAATTCTCATGCAAAATTGGGACACTGCACTAGAAGATCTCATGAGGCTCAAGGAATTCATTGAAAACAATGTATGGGTGATATTACTTTCCTTAACGGGATTGCTTTGATTAGACCAATTTGCTAATTATTGTCTTTTTCATATTAGTCCTTCGGCTCCTCTTTGCAATCCTTGCAACAGAGAACCTGGCTCATACACTGGAGTCTGTTTGTATTTTTTAATCACACGAAAGGGCGTGACAACATCATAGATATGTTTTTGTATCAGCCTGTGTAAGTCATTATCAATTTTTTAATGTCATTTCTTTACCGCATTTTTGATCTTAATATTTGTGCTAAATGTGCAATTTAAAATAATAACAATGGGGAAATAATAGGGAACTATTGTGATAGTTATTTTTTTTAATTTTCAAGCAGTGTAATTTTCTTTGATGCTGTATGTGCGCTATTCGTGCAAGAAGCATGGTTTACTGTATGCACGCAGCATGACAGAGAATTCTATGCGGTGAAAGTTACACAAAAATTACAAACAAAATCACGTCCTCTTAATCTCCTTGTTGATTTAAGGACCAATGAATTTCTAGTATTAATGTTAAGTCCTGGAATGCATTTGAAAACTTTTGACAAAGTACATTGTTAGATGAACGAAAAATTATTTTAATGTTGATGTTTTATTACTAGCTGTTTGAATGCTATTCAGACCATCTGCCCCCACATTTTGCGTTATTTGGCAACAGCCGTCATTACAAACAAGGGTCGCCGCAATGCCCTAAAAGATTTGGTGAAAGTCATTCAGCAGGTACTTTCAATTAGGATCAAAAATATGATACTAACATTAAATTATGTGCAGTTTTAATTAATGACTTAATTTTTATCTTTTGTATAGGAATCGTATACGTATCGTGATCCTATCACCGAGTTTTTGGAACATTTGTATGTCAACTTTGACTTTGATGGAGCCCAGCAAAAACTTCGCCAGTGTGAACTGGTAAGGCTCTTTTAATAAGGGTTCAGGATTATTGCCTAGCTACTCGTTTAGTATTTCATGAGGCATAATTTTTAGGTGCTCTCCAATGATTTCTTTTTGGTGGCTTGTGTGAAAGATTTCATTGAAAATGCAAGACTGATGATTTTTGAGACATTCTGTCGCATTCATCAGTGCATCAGTATAAGGTACTACTTTCAAGATTTTTTGTTAATTAATTGGACAATTGTTTTCCTGGCTAATTTTGGTAAATGCCTGTCTTAGTATGTTAGCGGAAAAATTAAATATGGAAACTGAAGATGCAGAGCGCTGGATCGTTGACCTTATCAGGAATGCTAGGCTTAATGCTAAGATAGATTCTAAGCTGGTGAGTTTAAATTCAAGATTATGCCAATTGACATTTCATGTTATAATAAGTAGAAATTGGAGTTGCTGATTTAATGTTTTTCATGTGAAACGTATGACAACTTGGTCGTAATGAACAGAGTATCTATTTGCAGTAATGCATGTGTTTGTCAATTTGTTTGCAGGGACACGTTGTCATGGGAACTCAGACAATTTCCCCATACCATCAGCTGATTGAAAAGACCAAGTCTCTAACATTTCGTACCCAGTCTTTAGCCGAAAACGTGGAAAAACGACTAAATTCTAGAATTTCAGAATCTGTCGGCTTTTAAACACCTTCCACTAAGAGGCTTCGCAGCATTGGAACATCAAACGAGAGCTAAATAAAGTATTTGAACTTCTTGGTCTTAACTCTAGTTCATTGAGATTTATTTTAGCACGTCTTTTGAAATGACCACTAATGTGCAATTATCCAATTGAACCCCACAGAATATGGTTAGGGTGCAACAACTGAACAGCGCATTGCCTTTGCAAATTAAAAGTTGGACAATTGTTGGGAAAAAAGGCATGTAGTGTTAGATTTTTGTGATATTACTTTCCCAAAGGGAAAAGTGGAGTGAATAGGAAGTACCAGAGATGTCCTGCTTTGAAAACAACAAATGGTTGTATATGCTTCCTGATGACAGACAAGAGAAACGCTGCTTATTCACTCTTCTTTGTGGCTTATTAATAAAAGGTGTAGCGACATTTGAATTATTGTCTAATGTAGCATGAAAACCAGAGTTTTGAAAAAGTATGCTATGGCTGGCAATGTGGTAATGGATGGGGAAGAAATGCGCTAAGAAATAAATGGTAAGTGCATCTTTTAAACTAATAATTTACTCCCAGTCGTAAAGGGTAGTTGGCATGCTTAAGGTTTATTATTATTTTGTACACGTTGGGTACAAGATGTAAATTGGCACGAATGATTTCAAAGATCTGTCCTAATATGAATGCCACACAATATATTTTTCTCCATTTGCAAAATACGGCAAATTTAACAAATCAGCTAATCTACAAATTTTTCAAGGAAATGTGAAATGCTTTTATTGAATTGTTTTAACGTTGACTTATTTTTTTGCCGGCGCCGATAGTCGAGTGGGTTACACGCTTGCCTCTCGGTCCTAACTAGCAGGGTTTGCGCCCCGGCGGCGGTTCTTTCGGAAGAGAGTCCCCGTTTGCTCTCTGCACGTTAAAAAATCCCTCTTGGGGGTTGGAAGTCGCACTGTCCCCCTTCGTTGGCAAAATTTCCAGGTAGATGACACTGGCACATCCCCTGGCGTTGGTGATTAGCTTTAAAGCAGAAATAGGCCAACGTTAAAAATCCACACACTTTTTTAAAATTACTGGAAATTGTAGATATTTTCTGAACATGACACAAAATATAGCTAAAGGTACTTTTTTGGAGACGACGTGTTTCACAAGCATTGTTTTCTTTGTACATAACCAATGCGTTTACTGTTTTCACACACGTGTTCAGCAAAGAATATATCAAATATACACGATTGTTCTTGACAACTGACCCTTGCTATATGATCACAGAAAGTAGCAGCACTAAACTAAAAGGCCTCTGTTTGTGCAGCTGTATCACATTGCTGAGGTTGATTGAGGACCAGTTTTGGTCAAATTTGATTCAAAAGTTTCTCAACCAATCGGTTTTGTGTTGATACACAAGCACCCTCGTGCAAAATTTCACACGAGTGAGATCCTCCACCAAGGGAGAGAATTCATCGTACTTGTAAAAGATTCGAACTTTTTGAATTTGTGCAAACTAAAAGGTATTCTTAGATTTGGTGCTGGGTTAAAAATAAATTGTATTCTTGTTTTTCTTAATTTTTAATTTCTACATGTAGTTGAAAACAAATTACCGCCAAACAGTTCTCAATAATATCTAATGTCTCATATGAGACCTCCAAATGTTACTTTGTCCACAGTGCTTTGTCGCTTCCTTGAATTTCCCTGATACTTTAAATTCGTAATTACATAGATAAAAGTTGTAAAAAAAGCTAATCGTAGTTACGCGGGGATAGGAGTCAGACAAAGATATTCAGTAATCTTTTTTAAAGTTTGTGCAAACAAAATAGGAGAATATGTTGGTTTCCTTATTAGTAGGCGCTTAATAAATTGCCCGGAGAAATGCAATTTCCCGTGGCTTAAAGTTTTAATAGTTGAAACGGTAATGCAGTAAAAACGTATTTGGGATATTTAAATTTGCCATAGTGAGTAATGCCGAACTGCGCCTAAGTGCAATTCTTTGCCAAAACGTCAAAAGAATTACCATAAAAAGCTGCTTCGATAGGCAACTCGCTCGTGTTTACCTCTGGGGGTGGCTAAACACAGACATTTTAGCTGCGTTTTTTTTTTCCTGTGAAAAAGCAATTGTTTACCCTCAGAACCTGAATTTGGGCAAGATTTCATTCTCGCGTCGTCCAAAATGTGGGCAGGATGCGCCATGGCGTTTGTTTTGTGGCACCAAGGATGGCGCGGAGGTGCCGGCACAAATATTTGCTCCGAATGTCGCATATTTGTTGGCTTTTTCTCTTTTTCAACATTTCTTAAACCTACGTGTTGTATTTGTTTCTTTCGTGACACCCCATCTCACATCTGACCTCCCAGCTTCGTGAGGATATCCGTTGGCTAGCACAAAGCGTCGTAGAAATAAATCCGTTCTGCAAACGTCCAGACTGTGGAGTTGCATTCCGTTACATCGGACTAATGATGTAACATAAGATCACAGACTGCTTGAGTTCATATCAGGGAATGCGAGACTTTTCCTATACACTGTAGATACTGTATACTCGTATATTTTTAATGATCCAAAATTAAAAATCCAAAAAAATATTCAATAACAAATTTTCCCCGTATCTTGGACGTTTTCCGAGTAGAAATTTGCAAAATTTTCCACGTTTTTCGAGGGCAAATTAGCAAAATTCTCCAGATTTTCCGAGTACAAATTGCAAAGTTTCCCACGTTTTTCGAGGACAAATTTGCAAAATTCTCCAGATTTTCCGAGTACAAATTGCAACATTTTTCCTATTTTCCGAAGACGAATTTGCACATGTTCCACGATTTTCCGAGGACAAAATTGTCAAATTTCTCACGTTTTTTGAGTAGAAATGGTCAGCATTTTCCGAATACAAAATTGTCAAACTTTCAACATTTTTTCATGCAATTTTTTTTAAACTTTTCTATGTTCATTTTAAAAATTGTCATTAGTAAATTTTGAAACATATTTTCCTGTGTTGATTTTGCAAAATATACTGTCAATTTTTGACGTTGTCTTTTGTCAGGGAAATTTTTTTAAAAAACCTGGAAAAGTTAGGGAAGTTGAAAATGAAATTTCTGGGGGAACCCTGTTAAACTACATGTACAGTATATTAGTTCGTCGCTTTTCCGCACGTGATTTCACGACTGCCAATGTAGCTAGGCTACGATTCGCACAGCTTCCTGTCTGAGCTCCGCTGATACAGTATGTCCCAATGCTTGTCGGAACTAGTTTTGAATTCAATTGAATCGGCGAATTATTCGCCTATAGCTGGCAATTTAAAATACACATGAAAATAAATATTTTTTTTCTCCAAATTTCCTTCCCCCTCCGTGAATGCGCATTCGTCGAACACACCTGAATGACCATCGTTGTTGCTAATGACCGGTATAAAAGAGCACCATTACGATGATCATTTGGCAAGGTGAACGAGGCCAATGCGTTAAAGCCTGTTATTTGTCTGTCTATGATCAAAAAGCCGTCTTCTTCATTCGGCCCATCCTTAAATGCGCATTTGAAACTAGAAACACGAATGCGTAGTTGAAGAGGTGTTTTGGCTTAAATTGAAGGGTTGATGCTGCGCTTAATTTCTAGTTTTGAGTTCAGGAATCCGCAACATTTTGAAGGCAACTAACGCTCCGTAACGCCTGGTCCCTGTTATTAAATTTTATAAAAGCGTTGATACACGGATTACGAACAATTTGAAATGCATAGGATGTTGGCTTTTCTGACCATTCAATTGTGCATGGGGGAGCTCAGCGCCATGCATTTACGAAAGTCATGCAGATGAGAGAAATATAGCGGGAAATTTCGCAAAAAAAAAAAAAAAAAAAAAATGGTGCAACAATTAAGAGATGCGATCTAAGAAACAGGAATAAAAATCTTAGCTCCTCGATCATGGCCCTTTGCGAAATTACGAAACTCCCGGCAATACAAGCTAGATAAAAATAGAACTGAGGTAAGAAAATTGATTCCGCCTTATATAGTTCTCCGTTTCACACTGCTATTTCAAAATCTGTGTACATGTTTGTACTGTAAAATCGTTTGTTTGTAGAATTTGCAATACAGTGCTGAGAAAGCCTCATAAAAATGCAATGAGTGTAAAAGTAAAATAAATCTATTGTGAAAACGTGTTAAGAGGGTTCAAAGCCCTATACCTGTAATGCTTGAAATTTCGGAGCAACTCCTGAAATAAGTAATACTTACAATTATTTTCCTCGATGGACATGGGTCCATCCGTTTTCCTCTCATTTCAGAATCGCAGGGTTTTGATCCTGATCGAAAGGAATGGGGAAATGCCAACAATTTATATCCGGGTAAAAATAGTTTTCAGGGTACTCAAACAGAAGCTTTACGAATGACACTTATTGCAGTCGTGAATTCAAGTCGCACGTGCGAGAGAAATTCATTCATTGATTCAAAAACAGCCGTAACATTGAGAGAATTTTTTAAACCAATTATCGTGACGAATTCGTGACGGCGGCTGTTTGAGTACCCCTATTATTTAAAGCAGGAGTTGCTTCTGAAACCTCTTCGCTTATCAAACTTTCAACGGATAAAACCAAAACAGTATTGGTATGTTTTTACACGTTTTTAAATTTTAGTTGACTTGTCCAAAATTGATTTGCGCAGGCACCAATTTCTAGAAAATTTTCTTTGGTTTTGCAGTTTAATTTTAGAAAATATTACTCGGTCAATTTTCCGCACTATGTGTATATATTTTCTGCGTTTGGAGTCCTCCATGGATGGCAGTTGCATTCCTCTTAAATTAATCCACGTTTTACGAGTTTCTCAGAGGCAGAACCCCAAAAAATAGAAGACATTTTATTGCTAATCGATATATTTTTAAGGCAAATTTATAAATAATGATCCGCATCTTATCTTTATATTTATTCTTTTATGGCTTTTCTTGGTACCCTCGTCAATAGCACACTTACGAGGGGACATTTGATAACGTTCCCGGAAATATTGACTTTTTTCTGCGCGCCGTGGATGTTTAGATACCTACACGTAGATTAAAAATTAATCTAAAATGAAATATTAAAATCTGGATAATTTTTTTAAGCCTAATGTTGGGTGTTTCGTATCTAAAATTTGAAAAACAAGATGGCGCCCTTTACAAATTTAATAGGTATAGATGTAGGCCTACCTGTAGGTAGGAGAGCGGATTATTTTTTTTTCTTTGTTTTTTTTAATTGAACTTTTGTAAAGTTAATAAAATAGCAGGTGGTTGGTTAAGCTCGTCAGGGTGAAGACTTATCTTTGCTACAGACTATAATGGCGAAATTAAAATTTATAGCTTATTTTATGCGTTCTGATCTTCTCTTGAAAATCAGCATGTGATTGTCAACAGTAATATGACGAGTTATTATTATTGTTTTTGAAGTCAATAATATTGTTTTATACCCTTAGTAAGTATACCTGATTTAAGCACTCCCCTATACTGAATTCTCCCCGTTTTCCTCATACATATTTTAAAAGGTTTGCTAAAGGAGCCTGATCTTTTCTTGGATTTCGAACCAGAACATTCTTTTAAGATTGTGATCACTAACCGACACAAAAGTGGCCAGAAAAAGTTGAAATAAATACCATATATTATAATATATAGATCTACCAAAACTATTTCTTAAACAAAACGCGTTTATTGCTTAAAAATTCGAATTGATGGACGTTGGAACCAAATTCCGATTAGTGTAATCGACGATTAAATCTTCAAAAATTCACCTCGTTACAATGTTCCGATGAAGTTGCAGCGAAATTGGTGCAAATTGTTATGGAAAATTATAACTATACGTCGATGTTTTGAATCCTAACATCTCCAGACACTCTAAAACAGATAATTTGGCTATTTTGTCGAGCTGTTATAGCTTTTATTTTAAGTGTTTTTTCTTCAAAGTTATAGCAACGGAACGAAATCATCCCAGTTCCTCGTCATTTGGGACAATCCAGATAAGAGCGAAAGACATTCGACTTAATAAGCAGTTACTGATTATTATGTAAATATACTTGTTTTACGAAATAATGAGCGAATTAATATTTTCAACAGCAGCACTTCTATTCCCGCAATTGCGAGAGGGGCGATGGTTGTGAGTGTAGCGTTGCAATATAATACTGTATAGAAAGGACTTGACTTAGCTACTGTAAATACATGCACGTCGTCGACTATTTTAATTAAGAAATTCATACATTAACGTTTAAAATTGTTTGAACTCATTATTTCACGGGGAAGATATTTTTTATATAACATCTCCGTGAGCTTCACATGCTTTTCACCCTATTTTTTTTTAAAGCGACCAACGTTTCGTGAAAATAAAACCGGTCGAAATTCCGGTAATTTTTGAATGAGCCGTTTTCATGTTGGAATAAAAATGCTACAAGCTGTTGCCGCAAAGAGGTGACCAAAACTAATAGTTTTTTCTAGAGGTTTTTTTTTGTGCAACTATATACATGTACTAGTTTATTTCTTTATATAAAAGCAGTGATACAGTTTTACAAAAATACTTACTAAACTTTTGTAAATTTCCACGAACTTGTTCGCGAGGATTGACCATAAATTCCTGACAGTTTAGGATTTTGAAGCGCATGTTTCAGCACGCATGCATGCGCTCATTTAATGAAAACCGAATCCATGGGCAGGACACAAATTGGACGTTGTTTTTTTTATTCTCGCTTAATTAGTGCCCCTATGGGAGGAGCAGGAATTTTAAAAGATGAATTATCTCTCCTCGCAAAGGTGCAACCATGGCCAAATGAGTTTCCATCGTTTTCCATGCCACACGCAATACGCAATTTTCAACGCTAAATACCCCTATAAAATATGTTTTTGGAAGGGGAGGAGATTAGCGAAATCCAATTTGCGGAAGCAGGCCTAATTAGGCACGGCCTTTGTCCCTCTGACACGCCGAATTTTTTAAATTAGGGGGAATTTTGCGGTAATCCAGTTTGTTCGGAAGCTTTCTTTCCATTCAAGTTCAATTTAACTCAAACTCGGGTTTACCACGAGAATCAATAATCACTTTTAACCTCGTTTCGAATGTTTGATAAGATTCATACTGTCTCACTTCCGTCGACTATGAAAAGTAAAGATTTTGGAGGAGGATACTTTGCGAGGGCGATTCATAAACGTTTCAGCACGTCGATGAGTAACAACTAGAAGAGTTTGAAGCTTAAGGCGGGTACACACTAGCCACCAAACCAACATTAAAAACCACAAACCCCAAACTTTCCACGTGAACTATAGTTTCTAAAAAACTATTTATGCAAACTAGTTTTGCAAAACCTGAGCGTTCGCACTGCAACAAACCATATTGACAAAACTGAGCAAACAACAGAGGAAACACGTACGACGAAGCGTTAATGGCAGCGCCACCGCCAAAAAGTTTGGCTATTTTCCTTTCATCTCACCGACACTCGACGGGAACGCCAAACTTGATTTTCTAGTTGTTAGTTTGGCAAAAACATTTTTTTTTTACAAAAAAACACGCGTTAATTAATTGATTTAAAAACTATCATTACCGGCCTTTAGTGATTTTTTTAAACCAATTAGCATGTCGATTTTGCCAACGTGACTACACGGCTGCTAAAAATGCCTTCCGTATAAAGTATACCTGTGTTAGTACCCTCAATTTTCAGATTTTTTTCAGTTTCACGTTTGCGCTGTTGTTTAAATACGCATAAGTTCTGGACGTGTCAGGTTTCGGGCCTTTGGCGCAATCATAGAGGTGGTAATGGGAAATTCCTTAAAGACGGGTCTATGAGATTGTAAAATGAACGTTTTATGCTTTTTAAAAAAGCTATTAAAGCCACGATTTTACCATCAAACAATTAGCGGATTTCTTACGAGTGTTTAGAAGTACGCGCGAAACCCTATTTCGCGTTATACCCTAGAGGGCGTGGCGCATTCTTTATTTTAATTTTTTGTTTTAATTTACAGCTTATTGGCGCTCAAATTTTAAACGTGAAGAAAATAGTGTCTTGGACGAGCGTTGCGGAGGTCAGTGTGAAGTAATTTTTTAAGGCTCACTTTATGAGAGAGAGTAGGTGTGCAAATACGCCGAATGCACACAAAAGCGGGTTCGCCAGAAATATTTATTATCATTGTTATTATTATTATTAATTTAAACAGGTGGTACAGTGCGTTATTCAAGACAGCGCAAACGGTACTGTATATAAAGGGCCGAGGGTGTTGGTGCGAGAAACCACTAAATCAAGCGCGGCGAAAACTTACAATGGTATAAGAAGTATCAAACGATTATCCCAGTGCAAATACGAATAATATAGATTTAACATTTTTCAGTCTGTACGTGCATCAAATGCAGTCTCGGTGAAAGAAATTTAATGGTACTGCAGCATGTGGGATAAATAATGGACTTAAAATCTCTTTAGGTCGCGTTAAAACACGTGACCAAAGTTCAAATCAAACTCGGTAATTAAATGATGGGATTAACAGGAAATATGTGAGGTAATCGACAGAAGTTTTCGAATGGCACTTTTGGCAGCCGTGAAATCACGTGTGTAAAAATCAAAAAGAGATTGCGTTCGAATTTTGAAAAAACGTTGGAAATGCACCTCAAATTGAAGTCTTAAATTTATTTCCGACTTATTTGATAGAATTCTTGCCTACAGTCGTATTTTCTGGACATGGGGACATGAAAGGTGCCGACACAAGTGACCATCCTGGTATTACGTATACTTGTACTGTGGCGAGACTGTTGTAAACATTGGGAGAATTAGGATTTTCGAGTATTATAAAAAAAATTATTTCGGGAATTGTTTCTGGAATTTCTGATATTTCGAGTATAGGTTCCCCTCCTTATTAATGTTTCTATAACATTGATTACCATTATTGTCAAGTATACGTGCCGTGATCGAGCCTTTTATAGTCGAACTGCAGCTATTATATTGCTCCACCGATCAAATTAATCGAGTGAAACCGTGCAAAATCTGAAAACCTTATCCAAACACATCTTGCATCCTCAACCTGGAAGGGCGCCCATACTTTTAGCAGATGGCAGATGTAGTTGTGTAACTACAGGTGTTTAAGCAATATACATATACTGTTGCTTAATATGCATGTATATGCATTGCAATATATATAGAATGTATGCATTTCCATCTGTTTGAATACTGTAAGCAATTTCAAATAAAAATGTCATGTATTTTTGCACAGGTCATGATCCAAAAATGTCAAAGAATGGAAAACATAAGTTTGAACGAATGTCCAACGTGGGGACATACAGTAAACATGTACATGTATATATGGACTGCGTACGATCATTGGACTTTGCTTGTTTTTGTGAAAAAAAAAGCTTCGCAATATAAGGTAAGACACGAACTATATTTTATAACTACTGAAATATACAGCACAACTGATCAACTCACTTGGTTGTTGAGATTTACGATAGTTTGAACGACAACAGCTAACCAAACAACGTATACACAAAGATATACAATGTTGAATTTACGTACATCAACCATTTAGACGCGAAAGTATGAATGATGAGGTCAATATCGCCGAAATATGATCGTGTTTAAAAAACATGGCATTTTGCATAGGTTACCTTCAATAGTTTTCAATTAATCCTTACAATATAACAACAACAAAACTCGATGATTCAAGCAAAATGATTTGACAATCAAGCGTGCATGTTTTCATTCCTGTTAGTTGCTATAAACAAGTATGGACTTAGCGTCTTTCCTGAGTCGTAAGTCGTGTAATACAAACACGCGTTAGCCTATAAGTTAGATTTGGATGTTTTTTAAATCTGTGGAAGCGCGTTCCTATTGGCTGTTGGGCATTGCCTCGCTTTTAAAGACTTCTAAACAGGTTGTATAACAAAAAGCAATGCTTAGTCTCGTAGATGAAGTAGGGAGCAGGTGGGGAGAGGAGCAAGGGGCTATAGACACCGCTAATAACAATACGAATAAATATACTAATGGATTATTATCGATGAAATAATGACGCTAATTATCATCGACGTAATTATGACAACCCCAATGATGCCATCCCGCGCCGATCAGAGAGAGAGATTGGCTAGCTCGGACTCACCATGAATTTCAAACGATTAACGTCGTCCCATCGGGATGTTTTAAGGATTTACCCGAGGCTGGAACCAAAGTCGTTCGTCAAAAATAACAATCAGCATCGTCGTTATCGATTAACTTGGCCAAAAGTTATGCCAATTTTATTAGTGTTGTTCTTCTTGTCTTGGATTCAATCGACATTAGCGCTAAATCAGAGCTCGGACTTTCATCATCCGATCACGAACGCTACGCACCTTAAAAACAGGATCAAAAGAAGTGAGTATATATTCTGGATATGCAGAATAGGACCAGGTTTTTATTTCGTGAGAAAACGGAAAAGATTTTTCATCCAAGTTTTCCGAATGTTTCATGGAAAGTTGCTCGTTCATGATCTTGTTGCGAATATGTAGATTCTGCAACAAACGTTAATGTTATATCAGCATTTTCACGATTTGGCATTAATGCGCAGTTCCTAAATGCAACAGTTGGAAGTTTTAGGATCCAGGCTGCTCACAAATATAGCATTGCTCTCTTACTCAAAATCTTGTGACTTATGACTATGAATAAACACGTACATATATACTGTATTTGTTACCCTTACAAATGTTTTATACTTGTTATACGATGCACGTGTATATATGGTTATAGGTTATAGCTATATATTGCATATACAGTACATGTATAGTGGAAAAACTTTAAGTAAAGTTTTTCAGTCCCTGTGAAACACGAAAACTTGGGTGTTTTTGACGTTATTATTTCATATGGGCAATGAAAAAGAACAATAATATGCTAGCTGCTAATGACCGATAACTTTGCGTTCACGTAAAAAATATGATGCTAAATCCGTATATTTAAAAGTTAATTCTTTGTGCTTCTGCGTTCATAAAGCCAATATCAGTATGATGTTAATATGGTTTGAATTATACGTAAAGCCATACGGCTCTTTTGTACATGAAAAAATATTTATAATTACAGATGATTAATTAATGTCTGATATCAATAATTAGATCTATTATAGTAGTGTTTTCGGGTTCGAATTGATAATCAAAGTTAAATTTGAATCCGTGAGTGCTAGCTCATTCATATTTGCATATGAAAAAAGAATATCCATTCATAATCAGTATTATTATGAATTGGATTTTAATAGCGCGCATGCAGAAGATTATCTAAATTTGAAATAACGAAATACAAAACACTCGATATATATTAATCTTCATGTTAGATAGCATTTTTAAAGCATATATACATGCAGGAAACAAGATGTGCAACGTGTTAGAACACAATTAAAACGTTTTAAATCTTATTGGAAATTTGCAGAACTACTTAATAATGCTGATTTATTAACATCTGAACCAATGCACCTCGCATGCAGAAAGCAGAATATTTGCATTAAAAACGAATTGTTTTAAGTCTCGAGGAAACTGAACCAATTTAAAATAAATTCGACCGCAATTACCATCACCAGCAGCTGGGACAAAATATAACCGCAACATTTAATTTATTTTTTAATTTAAAAGTCGTACATGTATTTGCAATCTGGGTTGGAAACTGCTCCGGGGAAAGTCGCCGCATACGTAAAATAAAACCGAATGGGGAACCGAAAAGATTGAATTTCCGATGAAAATTTCAGGGGATGCCTTCTAATCAAAGCTCGCCTTTTCCCAATTATAGGTTGGAAATCAAGCTCTTTTTGATGCCCGCAGTCATTTGCAAACCAAATAAGCCTACTTAGATTAATTTGCATGAAATTGTCTCCTCTTATTCACCCTCTGTTACAACGAATAAGCGTTTGTTGGCCTATACAACTGTACGCTATAGAGCTCACATTTGTGCTGATTAGCGTTATTGAAATTTCAATATCGTATATATGTCCAAAACGGCTTAATTTTATGCAGAGAAGAGATACGCGTTCTTGCAACAACGCTACAATCGATAGAAATTTCCTGCATGGGTCTCGTATTTCTGCTTCTATCTGACACGTGATGGGTCCAATACACACTTTGGGAAATCCTTTATTTTATTGGTTCTAATTCCATCGCAAACTTACGTAAAATGAATGCAATTATATATAGTTAAAGTTTATAAATGCTATTTTTTATTTAATTTTCAACTGCAGAAGGAATATTTTATACTACGTTGCATCGTTTACTGAGAAAGTTGAATAATAAACACCAGCCCAGCTAATCGTCATGAGCTTAGAAAGCTTACATCATTTTAAATAATTGTTAGGCGGACTCAGGAAATGTCGATAGCTTAATACATGTACATTGTAGATGGAAAACGTAAATGGAATTGTAGGTAACATTCCGTCTGGCGGCGCATGTTCACTAAGCATTTCTTGGTCTACGTTATCCAATAAATATGTAATAAATATATGTTAATCATATAATAAAATATATAAATACATGTTATATTGCAATGGACATCTAATATGGTATTTAAAACGCATGTGTATTACTTGTAAAACACATGCATTTTATATGTATAGCATAAGTATAGCATGCAGAAAACATGTTTTTTAAATTGTCATTTCCTGAGTACGGCTGATATATATTTTTTTTTAAAAAATGCATGAAATCGTGTTATTGGAAGTTTAATTGATATACGATTAAATTGATACAAATTCAAAAAGAATTAAACTGAACTATACATGTATACAGTAAGGTGAACTTATATTACCAAGTATATACGTTCACATTGTTCTAAAACATGGCACTAACAACGCTAGAGTAAACGACAATTTAAACCGGTTTTATTAGCCCATTAATTAAAAATAGCTGACTGAAACTGTCTTAATGTACTATTTGTTTAGTCGAAGTTTGGACGAAGACCATAAAAAGTGTTATTCATAAATTAATTTAAAATTGATGAAAAATTACGGAAAATAATTTGATCAAATTAATTTATTTTAACTGCATTATACATATACACTGTAATACATGTGCACTTTTAAAATGTGTTAGTCCAGCGACCTCATCATGGTACAATGTACATAGGGAAACTTAATCCTCGGTGCATTTTAATCATGAAACAATGAGGAAGACAAAACAACATTAGTCGAAACAAAATATTTGCTGTTTATTTAAAAGGCTTACGCAATGCGCGTAAAAGGTTCGTACTATAAGCTCGGCAACGATTTAAAGATCTTGCAACGACTTTGTCAATTTGTGTTCTTTTAATAGTTATCTTTGAAAGTTTTGGCAAAAAACTCGTATACTTTGCAAGTTCCACAAAATTCCGAAACGAGTCGAGCGATTTAAATTAGTTATTAGAATCGCTTTAGAGATTTTGACGATAGCATTTTTCATTTCAGTAAAAAAAAGACTTCATTAGTTGCAACCTAGGGTTTGACATTTTTTATTAGTAGTAAAACGACGCAAGAAAATAATTAGTATTCAAGGAAGGAAACGAGGGAGTTTAAAATTTACAACGCTCTCGTGGGATTTTTGAAAGAAACTTGATGCAATATTTTGTGAAGAATATTTGTAATTAGTTTTTCCCCATCATTTGCCATTGTTTCTGCAAGCATGATCAAATTTATAAATAACGAGTGAAATTAAACATTCGAAAAAATCTTACAACATACTTGTAATTAGTCTCGAAAGTTCGTGCAGTTAGTGCACGAGTGTTACTTATCTTACAGTAAATTTATATCAAACTTTTAGATCAACATTCGAAAAAATAAAAAGGTTCTTTAAAATGAGTGCCTTTGGAAATAATTCTACGAGTATTCTGAAACACATCATCTTGAATTCAGCTATATTTATCGGTATCGAAAAGTATATTAATGCGTTTTTAAAACACGTTTTTCAGTCTACGTCTATTTTGAAAAAAAAAAAAAAATTAAATTTACATTTTTACGTGGGTTATTATTTTAAAACTTGAGTCTTGTTGGATAAAGGCGCGTTTTATTAACGCAGTGATAACATAAAACAACTATACATGTATATATTTTGAGAGAAAAAAAACCATTTAGAAGCGGGCTAATAAGGAAAATTCTTGGATTTTTGAAAGGCATGTAAAACCACCTGTTACTTTTCAATTTGCACCTCTTTCATTATACCCCATATATGAAATTGGGAAGGTTGGTGCCATTAGTGGCGCCCCTGGTGGGGGTAACTGACCCTCATCCTATTTTCATTTTTTCTTCTCCCTATTGCCTCTGTATATTCTTCATTCTTTTGTTTGTGGCTGGGCATTGCATCCACTTCATCATATCTTCTTAAAAAGAAATATTTCTCCTCATTCGTGCACCTCTCGCCCTCCCCCCTTCAATCTCTCGTCTTAATTTCTGCCATCTAGGGCCACTGTTTTGGCCCCAGTAGAACCACCACGAACACGAACATCATTAGTACTCAAGCACATTAGCACTTTTCAAATCACTCACCTGTCTTCTCCTCCCCCATTACCCCTGCACCCAAAATTGTTTCATATTTTCGTGGAGCCCCTCCCCCCTCCTTCGCATCACACCAAAAGGCCATTATTCATATTGATGCACTTTTGATGCTTCCTTCGTTGACCCGGAGGCCATTACGTTCGTACAATATTTCCACCTTCAAAAATCCCTTCCAGGTAAGCGAAAAAGCGCCGCCGAATGCGCGCCCACCTGCAGGATAGTTTGGGGAATGACCATTGTTGAGGGCAGTTAACAGTGCCATTGCTCACTTACCCGGCAGGTTCTTGAAGAAATGGTACCAAACTCGAGAGTCTATTCAAGTGTATGACATCGTGTTTAGCAAATAATTGGGTACGGTGAATTTTAAGGAAATGTTGCTATTTTTCGTCATGTTTTAAAATTTTCTCTCTCAGAACACACAACGAGAAAAGACATGCATATTTTTTTTTTCTGACCAAATTTAAAATTAACCTGTGAGAAATTGAAAAAATGTGAAATTCAACATTCTTAGGGGCCATTCAAAAAGGACGTACTCAAAATTTGCTTAAAATTTGACTCCCCCTATTTTACGAATTTTTACTCGAAAACAGTTGAAAATGTTGAAGATTTGCCCTCGGGAAAACGTGGAAAAATTTGTAAAGTTGACCTCGGAAAAGGTTGAAAATTTATGCTCGAGAAAAATGAAAATTTTGCAAATGGACCCTGATCGAGCTATCAAGTTCTCTGATATTTCCAGATTTTTCCATGACTTACGTTTGCAATTTATAACTCATCACATATGTATGCGATATTGCGCTCAATTTCCCATTTACTTCAGGAGGTGATCATGGGCGGCCCCAGGTGACTGGACCAGGGTATGCTGAGAATGCGGCGTTGCAACCCCCTCGCGCACCCCCAACCCCTCCCCCCCCCTCCCGATCCAAATAAAAAAACAAGCAACATGTGCTTATGTAAAAGCGAATGTTAATATAAAAAAGTTGTGTTCAAATGTTCACGTACAATCACCATGTACAATGTACATGTATAATCAGGGTCCACGGATCTTCAATATATGAAAAATATATAGAACCTACGACTGGTGAGCAAGCATTATGTTATTTTTCATAATGGAAGCATACCCTGAATTTTTGAGGGTATGCTGAAGCATACCAAGCATACTATACAGGGCCGCCTATGGAGGTGATTTTATTTGGCATTTTTTTTTCCGAGTGGACGTCCGAGATGGTCATATTCCCCCCTTCCTCCCCCTGTCCATATAGTTACCCCCTCCCCCTACACGAGGATGTCCATTTTGAATGACTCCTTATTCAATCAAAATTTGTAGTTTTATTCCTAAAATATTTTTGAAAAATTCCCACAGAACATAAGAGCCACTAAATAATAATGAGCCCCGCATGAGAAATAATTTGTTCACATACATGCATATATACAGGTATTGTCATAAATAAGGTGGGCGATTATTCGATCTTTCCGTATGATTTGCAATTTTAAAATAAACAATACTAATGCTAAATGAAATCAATTTTGCTCTTTGTTCACGCTTGAACGGTATTTCCTTCCAGACTCTTCGTCGTTGAGAGAAATAATTGCGTACATTTGGATAATCCGATTTGTGAAAAGCAGAGATTACGGATTACTTCTATAGATAAGAAGATTAAGAAAATGTAAATAATTAATTAGCTCGGATATAGCTATTCAAACTGCATGCAAAGTCTTATTTCGAAGCGGAACCGAAGAGGTCTCTGCTCGCCCTCGGGCTTCTTATCTGCCATCATTAAATTTTCAAAATAATCCATAATTCGCAAATACACGCATTAATTCAGGTCAATGAGCATCTTATACTTAATAAGTTATTTATGGAAAAAATCTAGACTGCCTGAAATTACGGATTGCATGCTTATTACTCGTAATTATGTTTGATTGCTGATCTTGAAAAAAATGTCTTCTTTGAAACTTTCAGTAAAACATTGGTTCGTACTATTGGTCATTTGGTTAAGAAGAAGAAGCAACATGCTGCATTTTTGCCCAAAGAAGAAAACTGCACCGTCAAATTAACTTTGTTAAATGTCACAATCTTGGGCAAAATTATCTTGCAGGGGAGAATATACATGCAATAACATTTGTTGCACTCGAAAAACTTCAGTTCAAATCAATGAAACGACATTTTAATTGTGAAACTATTTACACCTAAAAATACCTATATCACCTGTAGCCAATCTCATTTTGAAGCATGATATGTGCATGCATATTAAATGAGAATTTTTTGTCCGTTTCAGCCCTCTATGGTCGACTATGTCCAACTGGATGTGCCAGTTGTTCGGCAATCAACGGCTGCGTCACGTGTCGACCACGTTACTTCCTGCACCTCCAGTGGACAGGATTGCGCCAATTGGGCGTGTGCGTCATATCCTGTCCTATCGGCCACTTGGGCATCAGGACCAAACATTACAGATATTGTGCCAGTAAGCTCTTATTCTGGTTTCAGAAGTGGCGGCCATGTTGTTTGTAGTTGTTCAATGCTGACTCAACGTTTGTGTACGTTAATTTTAGGATGTCGTGTGAATAACTGTGACGTGTGTTTAACCAAACATTACTGCACACGTTGCCAGGGCCTCCTCTACGAATTTCGGGGCCAGTGTCTGGACTCTTGTCCTGAAGGCCTTATTCCCGGAAACAACAGTAGAGAATGCCTTCCCAAAGGTAAACAGCTTAGTGATCGTAATTGGGCGTGATATAGTTTGCAAATAACTCATCCGGGATATGCTGTTTAATATGTATACATGCATGGGTTTATTAATAGTGCCTAAACTTTCTACATGGGCATTGCTAATAAAAAGATTTCTTGAATTAATGATTGAGTAATTATTTGCAGTGGATTGTCTCGTCAGTGACTGGGGTCAATGGGGAGTGTGTGCAAAAAACGGACGATCCTGTGGGTCCAAATATGGAGTACAAACCCGTGTTCGACAGATTGTTCAGTTTCCTTCTGCAACAGGCAAAAATTGTCCTGAAAATACGGAAAACAGAAAGTGCGTCATTGACCAGCCTAAATGTCCAACAGGTATGATTTTGTCGGGGAAACCCCCAAAATTACACGTATTCCAACAACTCCACGAAATGCTGGATACTTAACATCATTTTTATATTGAATTTATTAAGCACATTTTATGACGTTTCCTGTACATACTTTAGAACTTGAAAAATTCGCAATTCCTATACAAGTTTTTAAATTTTCAGATCTTTTACTACCAAACGTGAAGATGAAAATGCCTGGGAAAAACCGGAAACGAAATCGAGACCAGAAGAAGCACAAGAAACGAAAAAGGGGAAAGAAGCGACGACAAGGAAGAAATAAATTCAAAAATGGACATGGAAAATCAAGCGCCAAAATAGCCACAACTTGGACGCGGAGTACCACCGAAATAAGTAACCAAATCAATGCTTTGGTTACTTAATTATTTATGGTACCGGTACTAATTACTCGCTGTGTATTACGTTGAGTTGAAAAGTCAGAACGGGCTATATATATAACGAAATCTAGAATAAGTCAAATCAATAAAATCTGTTCTTCATATCTCTATTTCGTTATATTGGCTGTTCTGAATATTATTTTTCCACTGCATTTCACGAAACTTACTCCCTTAGATTTCATTCATGTTTGGAATTCTTCCTGAAACTTCAGCTTTCCAAAATTTATGATAAAATAATGATTTACATCCCTGAAAAAAAATGACAAAATTAGTTCCCAAATTAAAAATGGAAATTGAGCGCAATATTGCATAATATATATATAATATAATAAGTTTATTGAGGAAGAAAACCCAATAGAAGAACGCAATAACAAAAACAAATATGAACAAATATGGTTATAAATTGCAAAAGTCAGTAAACAGGTACCCCCAGTTCTGGAAAAGTCAGAGAATTAAAAAGCTCTGGGTCCATTTGTAAAACGAGTTCGTTACTTTTCTCTTTTTGTCCAAGGAAAAATTTGCAACATTTTTCACGTTTTCCCCAAATCCAAATCTTCAACATTTTCAACTATACTTCTCAACCTTCTCAGAGTACAAAATTTACGTTTTCCAAGTACAAATTTGCAAAACTTTCAAAATTTTCCGAATAGACTACAATTTGTTTTAAAGTTTTTGACGTCCAAATGGGAAAAAGGGTGTAGGGGAGGTTGTTCCAGATTGACCGGACATAGTGCGGACAGGGAGGAGATGGGGGTTGTAAAATTTTGTTCACATTTTGCGGAGGTCCTTTCTGAATGGCCCTTGACAGTGTTTCACAAAATTCATATGATGTACAGTACATCTACATTTGTACTTTTCGTATGTAACACTCGTGGAACGCTCGGGAATTCCTGCTTACTGAGTTTAAAACATTAAACGCTAAGTGGGGAGAGAATTCTTTCAATTTAAGCGATGTTTTATTTTAAACCAAATAATGGATAGTGGCTAATTTTAAGCCAAAATAAGTCACTATTCATTAAGCAAAATACTGGCATTTGTGCATTTTCAATATTTTCCTAATTTTTTCATAGGTTTGGCAATGTGCTATCAATTTTAGAAAGACATCGTGGAAGTATGACAATAACGGCCTGAAAAGATCATCTAATGTCAGCAGTAAGGAACTCCGATGCCCAACATTCATCATCATCACAGCATATTTTATTTTAATCCCTAAACCTAGACCAAACCACGTGTAATGTACACTGTATATTAATTGTGACCTCTTTCTAAATGAACATAATGTTGTCGTACGGTCCTTTTGTCTTTCAGTGTGAAATTTCTCTGGTCATCAAACATACGTGTTCAACGGACGTGAACTTCCGTTATGTTATCGGTTTCTGTCCAGTCCTTTTGAATAGCAGCTAGAATATGTCAGGGATCGTCCTTACAGGTTATATCAATTTATTATTAAAATGAAAACCAGTTTGGAATTTTTATTCACTTTATTCTATATCCATTTAAGGCGCGCACAAGCTTGAATTATCCGCTCGGTTGGTTTGTATAGCTTCTCTGAAGTTATCGATAGGCGGAATAAAATTGAGTAAAAATATTGGGCAAAATGAAAGGAAAAATAATCCGATGGAAAATCAAATCTCATAGCTCTCCTTGCTCCCTCTAAATAAGCCTGTTTCAAAGAATTAATTAAGTAAACAGAACAATAGCAGCCCACATGAATAAATGATGAGCATGCTCGTGACTTAGATACCGGTATGAAAAATAAATGTAATTTATCAATGTGTACATTTTTTCCCAATAATATACTATTTATTTTGGTTTTTATTTCATTAATTCAATAACAATTATGTTTATTATAAAACGAGTACAGTTTTATGGGAATAATTTATATGGCTCGAAAATTCTAAAAAGTTATTTTTTATTTTTTTTATTTTTAATGGTTCTGTAGAATGTGGCCATACTTTTGCAACACTACATTGGTGTTTTAAGTACTTGCAAGTAAGATTTGTTTCCATTCTTTAAGTGGTTGGGTGGTAATTACTGTCTTATAAATCAGTGTTGGGCAAAAATTATTCGCAACTAATAGTTTAAAACTACAACTATATTACTAGAGTGGTAGTTGCAACAAGCAACTAAAACTGTAGTTCTTAATTACTTATACATAACTACTTTTTGTAACTTTTTAATTGTAGTTGCAAGAGCAACTAAACTATTTTAGTTAAAAAAAATTAGTTGTACTTGCAACTAACAACTACTTAGTTTATTCGTAGTTCGATTAATATTGGAGAACCAAGAATAATATTTCTTCAATGTCACTTACAAATCATTTGTTTTCTTTCTCTTTTTCCCTCAACCAATATGCATATGAGTCTATACAAATATTTTTTAAGATGAAAGATTTGTTGTCGTACATTTTTAACAGATTTTATTCTCTCAACATGAGGTATACGAATGGAACATTTATTGCTTAATGACCAGCAAGTTGCCTTGTTACGCACATTCTGTTTTATCATTTTCAAACCTAAACCCGATGTTTAATGTTCAATCTCACGGTTTACCTACTTCGTGTCGATTCAAAAGATGGCCGTTCTTCCCAAAACGGCTTCACCGCGAGCCATTGCGAGAAGCGGCGATGCTGACAGTGCCACCTGTGATTGGAGAAGCTAATTGCGTTCTTTTTTCGTACGTTCGATTTGCTACGGTGATGCTTCAACAAAGTTGTGCAAAAAATAAGAACTGAGCCCCGTTTTCTGGAAGTCTGACGGAATTTGTGATTAACTTCACGAGAAGCAGTCGTATACAATCGATGACCGAACAGAGGAACGGTTATTCCACCGATATTCGGTTTAGTAAGTGCGCCGCTTGGAACTTGTATCCTTGGCTCGGACCTTAATTAACGTAAGCGCACCAACTTTCTATTTCAGATAGTTTCCTTTTATCCTTCTTGTTATTTAAAAGAAATTGAAATATATGCTAGATACCTAGCATTGACAGATGCATCCAAGGATGGCTTTCAAAATTCAGGCGAGACACCCGATAAAAATGAATCTCCCTCGACATTAAACATGCATGAAAATATGGAATGCTCTTCAAATCGGCCGTTTTTTTATTCCCGCTCTTTTTCGTTTTTAATTTTTTTGAACTATTCAATATGCACGCACGCTTCAAGAAAATTGCTGGCTAGTGAAATACTAGCCGGCAATTTTCTACGTGATGATTAAACATTTCAGGAGTTCGAATACATGTAATTGAAGTGTAAATATCGATTTCTGTTATGTTACTTAGTTTAATTGACAAATGACAATAGTGGCACTCGGGCAGAAGCTTTACGATTGCTTCTTTTGGAAGTTGTGAAGTCACGTGTGCATGAAGAATGCATTACATGTAATTGATGTAATAACAGCGATGACCTTGGGTAAATTTTTAAAATCAGTATGTCGAATTTTGAACGTGTGAACTTCACGACTGCCAACAGTGCCATTTCCCCATGCCATATTAGGCCGAGTACCCCAAATATTTTCTTTGCTGACTTCTCTCGTAGGGGGCGAGCACAAAGAATACTTACTTTCGACGTGCTTTTTTCAGCTTCTTGTTTCCAGCTTTAGGGCGCTCAATGAACGCTGATGGTGTGCTTGGTGGCGCCACTTCATGCGTTGTGCTAGGTGAAACATTCCGCGTAAAACCTTGCACATGCGCATTGGCATCTCTTGATGAGCGCAGGACACGTTTTTACGGTAGGCCTACATAGGCGGGTATATGTGCATGGCTACACTTGGACGAATTGGCCTAGTGATCTGTGTGTCACTCTGTGTCTTAAAAATCTGCCTTCGGATTTCCACAAAAAAAATGTTACAAACATTCTTGAATATTTATCAGCGCTTCTTGTAAGCTCAGCCTGACTCGGCTAAGCTTTCATTGTGTGCGCTCACATTTAAAAAGTATGCCGCATTCTTATCTCGCTTGATGGCGCTATATGCATTCTTTGTGCTCGCACGCTTAGCCAGCTTCTCGTATTGCGCTTTTTTGTTATTAACACAATAAGGTTCGTGGTGAAATATTAAGGCGGATTTTAATTAAACATACAAAATATATACGCTCGCAATTCCAGTATTAATATTCTTTAATAACAACACCGTTAAGCAAAAACAACTGATTATATATTTAACTAATAAGTCCAAACCGTAAACAGATTTACGTTTAGTTTTATACATCGATGAACATGATTTCATTAAGATGGAGAGCCAGCTTTGCTGTTCCCTCCCAAAAAATTAAAACAGATTGATATTAATTAACAATGAGGATGCTGGAAGACTCCGTTGTATACATCACTGGATTTATGACAACATTTTCATGAATCTACTCTTTCTAGAAATATTATGCGTGCGTGCCGTTGTCACACAATTTAGACGTCAACCAACTCCAATTTGCTAAGCTAGTCACTTTTCTGAAGCAACTGCACATATCATGCATAAAAGAAATGAATATTAGTGATAATTAAAATGGATACTTTCGTCCTTGAAATATCAGTATCGTGGAACATCACGAAAAATTCATACTTTATAAAAATTGATATTTAAATTATTAAAATATTACATGTTGCGTCATGTGACCATCACTATGTGAACATCTTTTTCTGTAAATAAGTATAAGTACTTTTCACAAAATCCTTGTATTTGCAAAAATTCATAAAATGGAAATGGCAACAAAGAAAAAGAATAAAAATAACATTTTGCTACGGAGTAACGTACAAAAATCTACAGAATAAATATGAACAAATTCAACATATGTAAACGGCATTAAAAAAATGACTGGCAATAATGGCATGCACGTCAATCACGGATTAACATATTAGTCCGGATTAGCGAGGTTCAATGGGACAACATAAATCACACGATTTCGCATTAATGTTTGCTAGCACATGTAAATACATATTAGATTCGACTTGTGCTGCCACCTAGAGGTATAGGAAACCTTGTTTTTAGCTAACACGTAATCTACCTTCCTTCTCATATTTTTCTCTCGATCACAAAAATCACAAAAAATTACAAGTGTATAGTTAACACCTCGCTTTCATTGGAAGACTTGGAAGTACAGTATATTACACGTTAATACTTGTAAACATTTTGTTTCTTAAAACAGTCATAAAAATAATACACTCTTTGTAAAAGTTGGCGAGTTTAAAATGAATTGAAAAACATTGGAAGACATTTCGTGATATGGAATCACTTTTTAAATGGTCATTCACTGTACAACATATAGTTTTTCTTTTAAAGCATATAATTTGGCTATCCCGTAAGGGTCTACATCATTTACAGCATATATTTGGGTGATTCGTGTATAATTGGAAGACGAGATTGGAAGACTTAAAATTCTATTTGCATTATTGCATGCTGATAAGCGCGCCGCCATTTCCGGTCACCGATATGGGCGGAGACCGATGGTCAGCGTTTCAATTCCCTCTCCATCACTTTGTCAGGAAAAGTCAGACACTTTTTGGCTTTAAAAAGCTTATAGGCTGTTTCAACAACAGTTTTCTATCGATGAAAAGTTCACGATTTCTTTAGTATAATAATACAATTCTTACATTTTTCCCCCGTGCGTTAGGGTTTAGATAATTGAAAATTTGATAACAAAAATATACAAAACTCTCCCCTTAAATATCAAAAGCAAAATTATCTGCTAAACTTTTCGGACGAGATTTTCACCGTGTCATTTTATTAGTAATTGCCTCGAGCGCGGGAAATACTACGTTTCCGATGCACTTTTCAGGAAGTGCACATTTAGCTTAGTGGGATTAAATTGCGCAAGAATTTATCTTGTTCAGTTACATGTATCTTAATTGGGAATAGGCCAGGCAATTTTAGATGCGTCCCTAAAATCATTCAAATTTTCGTAATAAATTCTCGAAAAACATCACCACCATCTATTCTTCACAACCCAGGGATTCAAACGATCTCCATACATTTTACAAACTTTGCTCACCGATGTACTTGTACATTAAGCTACTCGAAAATACCGTGAACTCACGTTTGTAATGTAGTTCCACTTAACTAAAATAAAACTGCCTTTGTTGTGATCGCGTATTTTGAATTTTGCTTCATAAAACTGAAAATGATGCAGTTGATCGTAGTTTAGTTAGTTATGCGCCATTGAACTTCTACATAATTTTTTATGGCAGCAAATTTACCGTTGTAAAGCGTGTATTTAGTTCACGGTGAATAAAAGAAAAGTTTCTAGTAATTGAAGTGGATCACATATAAACTCAGTAATGCATTTTTTTTGGATTGAAGATAGGATCTCTTTGAAATTTCATTATCCCATTAATGTTTACGTAATTTTCGCCTTATTCGGTGATCATCTCGATCCGCTTTTCGACAGCGGATGTCAGAGGTTGGAGAGCACCGTGAACTTTTCATCGTCTGCGCAATCGCACAAAAACTCAGCAAATGGATAGGAGGTGAGGACGGCCATGCAGCGGAAAGAGTTACAAGGTGACGTGGGGCAGCTTGATGTTGTAGGCCTTGGAGAGCGCCCGCCCGGAGTAGTAGATGCCGATGGTGCCGCACACGGCGCCCAGACTGATGATGAACACGTCCAGGCTGATGGTGTACCACTGTAGGGTGTCCCACTTGAGGCGCAGGTGGAAATAGGCCGGCCAGACGAAGGACAGCATGGTGCCGGTGAAGCTTCCGATGAAGCCCATGAGGATGGCGAAGTGCGGGATGGAGATGGCCATCATGACGGTGAGGAAGACGAGCAAGAGACGCAGGGCCAGACCCCACACTTTCAGCATACCGTCCAAGGCGAAGCAAGGGGGCAGGCGGGTGTACGGGGGACCGCGGAAGAACTGCGTCTCCAGCAGATCCAGGGCGGCGTAGAAGGGCAAGGGATAGGAGAGAAGCGCCTTAATCACCAGGATCATGTTGATGAAGCCTTTGAAGCCGCTGGTCAGGTTGTTGGTGATCACCTCTTCCGTCTCGTCAGCCCACGTCAGAAAGCAGATGTAGGCGAAGACGGCCTTGAAGAGCGCCGCCGCCAAGTGGCTCCAGTCTATCATGAGGTTGAAGCGGGAGCGGTCGATCAGGCAACCTTCCAGCGTTGGCAAGAAGATGTGCGAGGTGTAACTGAAGACGACGATGCCGAGCGAGATGGGGAAGGTGAAGATGTCGATGCGCACCTGCACGCGGTTCCAGGCCCAGTTGCCGGCGCAGGTGAGGCAGTAGCCGATGATCATGACGTTGATGACCAAGTGGACGACGGTGTTCCAGAAGGAGAGGAAGGAGACGGAGCGCAGGGTCTTGAGGAAGGCGCAGGGCAGCAACAGGATGCCGCAGAACATCATCCAGGAGCGCTGGTCGAGGGCGCTGCTGGGATAGCTGCCGATCATGAGGTCGCCGCACAGCACCACGTACAGAATGCACGTCATGAGCAGCTCGATCATCTGCGCGCAGTTCACGATCTTGCCGCCGTACTTGGGACCGAAGCACACCTCGGCGATGGCCACGTAGCTGTCGCGGACGCGAACCACCTCACCACGCTCGTTCGTCTCGTAAAGACACTCGACCAGAATCTTGCCCGTGTGACAGCAGATGTAGGCCACGAACACCATGCTGAAGATGCCCCAGTAGCCGCCGTTCTTCACGGCGTACGGCAGAGAAACGATGAACATGCCCTGTCGACGGGAAATATCACCGGTTAACCATTCGTGCAGACAGTACATGCACGATGAACAATAACGTGCGTATACGCACGCATTGTGGCTGCAATATGCTGTTTTGTTTAGTGCTGCCACGTATTGTACGTTACGTAATAGTTGTACCAGAATGCCGCCTACTCCGATAGAGAACAATGTGTACCGATGGACTTTATGCAGATTTCGTCATATATATCGGTATCACATGATTTTTAATTTATTCTATTGGTGAAACTTGCACGCCATAGGGTGAGAACACACTGAATGCTTATACTTTCAACGTGCTTCTTTCAGCTTCTTTCCGGCTGTTTTCATCTTCTCATGCACAAAGAATGCCGACGCATGATATGGTCAGTGTGCCCGGTGGCGCCACTGCATGCGTCATGTTAGGTGAAACATTCCGCGTAAAACCTTGCACATAATAATAATAAATTTTTTGATGATTTCATGATGAGTGCAAGATACGTTTTTACGGTTTTTACGGGCAACACTTTTGACCAGTAGTGATCCGTGTGCCACTCTGTCTTACAAATCTGCTTTCAGATTTCAAAAAAAGAATTTAAAAACATTTTTGAAAGCTTATTGTAAGCTCAGCCTGGCTCGGCTAAGCTTTCTTTGTGTGCGCCCTCATTTAAAACGCATGCGGCATTCTTATCCCGCTTGGTGGCGCTAGTGTATGGTACGTAAGTGAACGCAATAAGCATTCAGTGTGTTCTCACCCTTATGCATAACTAAAGAAAAGACATCACGTGAATTTTCATCGAATCATCGACTAAAAGAATATGGAGGCGGGTATACGAGCCAATAGAATGAATTAAATGTCACGTGATACCGGCATATAAGGACGAAATCTGCGTGAAACCGTTGAATTGTCCGTCAATGCGTGCCCAAGGTGCACTACTTGGAAATAAGGGTAATTAATGCAGTTGAGTGAGATATACCGTCCCCTCGTCTTTCCTACCTGTATGGCGTTGGTTACGTTCCATCCGGCCTGCCATTCGGAGATCTTGTACACGGGATCGAATTCTCCCCCTCCCCCGCCTCCGCCCACTTCGGCGAAGCCGAACTCTTCTCCCGGCGCCAGATCGCCGTTCATTTTGTTGACGTCGACGGTGGTGCCGTATCCCCCTTCCTCCCCCGCGCCGAAGCTGGTGTATGCTGAAGCGCCCTCTTCCGCCGACCCGGGCCCCACGTCGCCCATGGCCGCCATTTCGGTGTCATGGCCGCCGTGCTGACCGTGCTTGGCGAAGTGCAGCTTTTCGTCGCGGGCCGTCAGGGGGGGCAGCGTCTCTCGAAACGTTTCCCAAGCCGAATGCAAGCGGGGCAACGCTTTGTGCAATTGATGGTTGATGGCGCTCGGTAGCGGCATGGTCGCCAACGAGAAATTTACAAAAAACAAGTAAAGGCTGTGACTTTCGGGAATGATACGCTTATTGGGACACCCTGTACGATTTTTAAAATTTTCTTATTGGTGGAGAATCGCCGTGCTACGAGCGCCTCTTCTGCATATCGTTCGAATAGAGGATGAATATCGATTCGCTAGCTCTGATATCGATCAGCATTCACATTCGGCTCGGTTCGAAGGTGCGACACCAGAGGGCGGCAGGGTCGGAAAGGGGATATGTACGGAACTAGTCGAGGAGGCGGAGTGACCACCAGTCAAAGTGAGCTGGAAAAAAAAAATACCAATGATATTAAAAAAATGAGTAAGTAAAATATCGGTGGTTTGAGCAAAGGCGGGGATAAAAACCAAGAATCTCGGCATCGACTTATAGACGTTGTAAAAACTTTCGGAAATTTCTCGTAAATTTTTTTTTTTAAAATGAATTGATTTATGAGATTATGTAAAAGTCTTGATTTTTATTCAGCGGGGAAATCTTTGCAGCAAATAAACGATTATTTTCGTTTTTGGAAAGTTGTTTTGCAAATAAAGGTTTTCCGTAATTTTTTTGAGTGTACGACATCACCGACAAATAGATTAAAATTGATAGATAGAATCAGGTACTAAGAGCGTAAAACAGTGAATATCGAAGCATTAAACTTTATAAAGCATGAAAACATTAACATTTGCATTTATATGATGCAGTAAGAATCCGTTTGGATACTTTTTTGTTGCAGTTTTGCTGCTTAATACCTAATTTGATGATATAAAAAATGATGGCCGGGCTGCAACTTCCCAATATGGCGCCCTAGCGTGGACTCGGCTTCTGTGGCTCTCTATGGGACAAGCACAGAATATGCGAGGATTTCGCTCGACTCGCCCAAACATATAATAAATCATGTTCACCAATTTAGAAATTCACGGGTATCGAAGAAGCAAATTATAACCGTTAGTACTTTAAATCCCATCGGAGAAAGTCGGGCTTTTCGTGAAGAAGGCCAATGTTTCGCATCCGCATTTCGTGCATGCATTTTTCAAATAGATTTCGAGATCGATATCCGGAAAGGTTAAAGCCAATATGTATAAATATGACTCGGGACGACATCTTACTCATAACGTTGAATTTCTCATCGCTCGATGATCGTTCAAATTCAGCTGGAATTAAATGGGAACGCCCCTCGCCACCGTCCCGCTCCCTTTCTAGCCCGCGATCTCGAATTCGTAAAACCCTTATTTGCGAAAATTATGCCATCTTGACTTACCTTAGAGGCTGGGGGGCATGGAAAATCCCGAATTCGGCCGGTCCAAATGCGACGCTTTGGTGCAGAGGTCGACCATTAGGGGGCGGTCGCGTCGAAAAGGCCTTGCCTCGAGCGGCAATGGGCTCTTCCGCATAGATGACGTCACGTGGACGGCCATTTTTCAGCCACTTCTTCAACCATATAGCGCAGTATACGTAATATAAGTAATCACTCGCGCTTTTTTTGCGTCGATTTTTCCATGCAAAAAAGCGGAGAGTGAGTCTACTTGTTTAAATGAACCTACTGCAGCGCCGCTGTGGTGGCGTAGACATATCACTAAGATGAAGCCACGCCCACCTACGATTAGCTTACAAGCGCAGGGCGTGGCTAAGGACGAGTTGATATGTCTTCGCCAACAGGGCAGCGCTGCAGTATTTTTGCTACGACACCATCAAAGTGCCGACACGTAGTGATCCTACTTGTATTACGTATACTGCCCATATAGTCCTTACGCCTCTACATAAGATAGAATAAACATTGTATCGAACGATTCGCTAAACGGAGGATGGTGGCCGTGGTAGAGGGCGCTGCAGACTCGACGCGATGGAACCACGGCACTGCCGAATTTATTGTACGTTATTTTGGCAAGCAACACCAATCATTAAGTGTCGACAGTGCCTTTATTTTCAATCAATTTCACTTGTTTGCCATTATTTCTACATTTACACATACGAAATACAGTGTTCATGTAGAATACGGCATACAAGATGTTACCGTGGACGAGCGTTCTGTTGACGAGTAGCGCCACCAAACGGTATTTTTTCTCATCTATTATATCCATGGAACTATTGTTGCGCCATTGCAAAAGCGCTCCCCGAATCGATTAAAGATGCTCCTTTTCCCCAGACTTCTCATTGTACAAATTCCAATGACACGAACAACATAGGATAGCCTCTTATTGATTCAAAGTCTCCACAAACAGCGTTACGAGTCTGCTTGAGTCGGGGATCGATCTCAAGTACACGGGGTCGCCCATAAATGACACGTCGCGTTGGAAATAGAACTAGGAAGCAATCACACATAGCTCACTCGCTATGCTAGATTGCTAGCCAACAAGGGGTTACATCGCTTAAAGAACCTCGCAAATCCGAACATCTTTTTATCTTTCCGACGATTTAAACATCGGGGAATATTTATTCACAATCACAATAAAATTAGCTGAAACAATCGCGAATGATGCTCTTGTTTTAACGAATGAACGTATTCAGTAAACAAACTTGAATAACATAATTGGTATTTGGTAAATATAGAAATAATACAGAAATATTGATTCAGTACTATAAGAACGAAAAAAATATAGTAGGAATATGTACATTATATCAGTTATGTTCGTTGCAGTTTTCATTTATGTCGAATGATGAAGCATCTAGGATATACTGTACAATAAACATTCAATTAATATACACGTACATCGTGGAAACTAATTAATGCGTAGGAACAATACGTGGATGTTTTATGCGTTTGAGCACGTACATAAATTATATCCAGATATAATTCTGAAAACTGGGCATTGTAGTTTTTATTTAATTTATTAGGAGTTAAATAAAGAGGATTTTGACGTTTATTTCGAGTAGTTGTCGAAATATTCCCATAAATTGTGTAATTTACTGAATTCAAATGCCCTTGATATGCGAATTTTAAACCCTACGCATTTTCTTGGTCATGTGTTGGGTTTAAAATTTGTTATTGTTCGGACCACTTGAAGATGTTTCTTTACCACACTACCACATCAAAATAAATATATTTGATAACGGTTCATGATCGTAACCATCGTTCGAAATGTTCGTGATTATCTCTCAAAACGAGGATTGTGCTCTTCCATTTCGCTTATGATGTCATCATGACGTAAGGCCTGCAACCAGTTGATGACGTAAATGGCGCAGATCACACCGAAAGCCTATGAAATTAAGCGAGGCACCAGTTTAATTTCTATTGTAGGAATTTAGCTCAGACACTTTAAGGACCTTACTTTGGCCGACACGAAGTCACATGGTCAAAATCGACATGCTAATTAGTTTAAAAATAGTTTGTTTTTGGTGAATGCGTTTCTTTTGAACTCGTGACACGCGACTGCAAAAATACGATTCATAAAGCTTCTATGCCTGTTATTACAACCAAATTCATCAATAATTGCTGTACTCAGCTTACTTGTATTATTCCAACAGCTGCCATCATGGTCACCCAAATGACCTTATTGTTTTCAAACCAATCAAGCAGCTTTCGGTCACAGCCGTGCTAAAAAAAATTAAAGGGAAAATTCCACTATTTATACAAATTAAACTAGTTCGTATATCAACGTGATAACTGTTGTAATAACGAGTAAATTTAATTTTGAGATCGATCTAAAGAACGCGCGATATTGATTTTTGAATCAGGGCCTTGCCTCTTGCTCATCTTTGATATTCTCAAGTTAAGGTGTTGTCAACTCAGCAAGGCAATGAGTTTGATATTGTAATTTTATCAATCTCTCCAATTTTTTTGAATCCATTTTTATTATTGCTTATTTTATTTTTTTATTTTTTTTATGCAGGAATACTTCGGGGAATGCTCGAAAATTAAATGGAGCAAAAGCACAACTTACGCGATTGCCAGTGACTATCTCAATCGTAAACGTGTTTTTTATACGCACTTTTTGATGTCATCGTATCGGATAAATGTTCATTAGTTCGCAATGTTTAACGCGTGTGATCGTCGGAGTGATTGGAAAAACTCAACGGTTGAACAGGGATCAAACACTTGAACATTCAAACAAGCATCGGAAAATCCCATTCGTGATCAATTCCTGCGATCATCTCAGTGATTTCTCGAGTGAGTACTAATTGATCAATGATCAGTAATATATTCTGTAGTAACGGACCTGCTTAAGTGTTCTGCTTCTTTCGCTGGTGGGGGCAACGACGGCGTCCTCAGGTGGTGGGGTGCTGCCCATCAGAATATGGTTTTCGTAACAGGAGTCGTCAATGGGGTCGTTCTGATATGCGAATTCTTTGGGACCAGTGTAGCCGCAACATTTGAACTAAAGGACGAATTAAGTGATTGGCAATTTTTAAAGAGCAATAAACTATAATTGCGGTATTTAAATTTGTGATAATAAGTCGAGAGAATCCTTAATTGTGGCCGTCCATAATTTACATGTACACATTTTTACCACTTAACTCCCCCTCCCCTAGGAGGACACAATTATGGTACCCCCCACAGAAATTACATGTACATTGCCTGCACCCCCCTCATTTCTATAAATGTGAATTTATGTTTTACATTCTGTTTGCTTTATTTACAGGGTCCCCCAAAAAATTTATTTTTAACTTTCTTGATCTTTCCAGGATTAAGAAAAATTCCCCTGACCAATAACAATGTCAGAAATTGGCATATATTGCAAAATCTACAAAGGAAAATATTTCGCAAAATTTATTAATGACAATTTTGAAAATTACCAGAAAAAAATGCAAAATTTTTAAAAAAAAGGCATGAAAATATTTTGAAAATTTGACAATTCTGTATTCGGAAATTGTTAAAAATATGTACTTGGAAAGAACCAGCAAATTTTTTCAATATTGTACTCTGTAAAACGTGCAGAATTTTGCAAATTTGTACTTGGATAATAAAAGCTCAACAACATGACTACGTTGACATTTCCGTTGAGGTACCCTGATTTATTAATGTTTAACCATGAAATGGTTGTTTTTATGACGCGAACCTTTTAAATTTCAGATATTAGTAAATGTAATTAGCAAAAGAGAAGTGCAAAAAGAGTGCATGTGTCCATGTAGACATTTGTAATATACCCCCCTCCCTTGGGTGGACAATGGTATACAAAACGAGAACCCCCTCCCCCCTTGGCTGTCTATGTAAATAATGGACGGCCCCATTATGATCAAAATAAAACAATTGTACATTCCAAGTACATATATATGTGAGACACATTTTTGTAATTTTACATATTTCTCCGCATTTCTTTTAGGGTTTAAATTTTTTTAATGTGTTCATGAAATTCAAAAAATTTAAGCACGATAAATAATTCGAAGAAATGCTCGCAAATAGAGCATGTAATCTAAATTAGTTTTCTGCGTTACATTTTGGTTTGCACATTTTAAAATACCGCATTTATTGACAGGTCCAACTTAAAAAATTATTGTGGCGGATTAATTTTATATCATCTTATTGGAAGTTTTTTTCGAAACTTTTACACTGTAGGTAAAGTGTGTAGGAACACTCGTAATTATAGTGTTTTTATGTGAACGATATACGAGCGTATTTACGTTATTTTGCACAGCGTTCCTCGTCCCTTGATTGACCTGTCCCCAACCATTCTCGATGATGTCATTCATCTGCAATTAATTAAATCAGCGTTGAATTGGGATCTCTAGTAAATGTCTTACATTTCTAAGTCAATGGCTTACATCTATCCTTAAGATGCTGAGGGCCAAAATTCCACCAACTTCGAAGGCGATTGATAAAACAACTGCCAAGATGTACTGAAATTAGAAATGCCAAAAATAAAGTTGTAATTATGGAATGGAAGTTCCTTAAAACGAAAGTTTGCATTCAATTGTTGGTTAAGGGACTAAGGACCACTGTTTGAGAAAGAAAAAATAATTGTAAAATTTGCATATTTTTGATGCAGTCGTTCTAAGACGATTCTGATCATTTTCCATTTAACGTCACTTAGAATTTTTTTCTACATTTGTAATTTATTTCGTCAATCGTTTTAATCGAATTTCTTCTAATTTTTTTAACATTTGTTAGGATTAAAAACGAGAAACATACATGTAAATATGGCGACTAGTGAATATACCGGCCAATATTAAATTTTAGTCTAATGTTTTATCTCGTATATTGCAGCAATTATCATGAGATTAGGGGCCATCTATAAAGGACGTCCGGAAAAGGGGGAGAGAGGGGGCATGTGAAAATGAGACACAGGCGGACAGGGGGGAAAGAGGGGTTCAAGGAAGGTGGACGTCCGGATGTCAACTTGGGCTTTAACTGTCATCAGTTTTTGATGATAAATTGATCGCATTGGTTTCCTTTTCTTGCTAATCAATTTATAGGCAAATTTACTGATTTCTGCAGCTTAAATAGCCTGCATTAGCTATTAAATACATTACTGCCCCTGTATATGGAAGAAGAGTTTATTTTGGCCTTTAAAACTGGGTGGTTTGCTATCCTGTTAGGAGAAATTCCCTGTTTTATCGGAAGCTGTGAATTTGTACAATTAGTTTATTGTTTCAGTTTACATTCTGGATATGTATTTTGCATCAAACGCAGCAGTCAATAAGCATATGCACGTGTACAAATCCCTGAAAGCACCAATAACTCAACATACTTACAAACATAACTCACAAGGAAATCATTGAGTTGACATTAAGTGCAGGTATTAAGGCAAAAAAAACCACAGACGAAAGCAAAAATCAGATTTTTAAACTTTTTTGGTAATTCACCTAATTTAATTTTCTTTTATCTGTTTTACTTATAGTTATAATATTCTGTAGGTCTGTAGTTCACTAATGCTAATATTATCAATGTAAAAATTGATAAAGAACATAATAAAAATTGCTTATGTAATCAACAAGCTGTTTTCAAAATTGAGCGGGACATGGAGGAGGGATGGGAGAGTCTAAAAACCCGGAAAAATACAGAACGTCCTTTATGGATGATCCCTTTGAAACTCAAAAATAAAATGGTAAATTTTAAACTCAAAATGATATGTTGTAAATTCTTTCGAGTTGAGTTCCAGGAGAAATCACGACTTGCGTATCAAAATTGTCACGTTACAAGATGAAGACAAGTCAATTTTATCGAATAATCACTTTAAATTCGAAGTCTCTGAAAGCATCAATAACTCAACATGCATATGCTCTTGATCACACGGAAATCATTGAGGTGACAACTCCATGGCAGGTATTAAGGCAACCAAATCTCAGACCAAAGCAACCGTGTTAACAATTAAAAGTATGGATGATTGGTTAAACTCAGATTTTGAAACACTGTAGATAATTCACCTAATTTCATTTTGTGTTGTCTGTTTTTACCGGACATCCTTTATGGATTTTCCCCAACCTCAACTTTCGGTTTCTGCGAACGAAAGAGGTTTCCTTTGCAACGTGTTGTGACCCAACCTCCAATTAGAAAATCAAGTCCTAAATTGGGCCCCGTCGAGTGTCGGTTAATAGCTTTCATCTCGCCAACTGAATCCCAACTTTTCGGCGGTGGCGCTGCCATCAACGCTTGTTCTGCACTATATTGTGTTTTTTACACGGAATTACACGTGCTCACCGATTCGGAGGTTTATCTTAGAATTGTTCATTTATTTAAGTTATGACGGTATTAAGTTACTACTAAGTATTTGGTTAAATCAACTTATCGGATAAACTCTGATCAGTGCACGCGGTCATGGTGTATATAAATTCGAAAGAACTGGATGGTGTCTTCGTTGTAGTGTAAATTGCTCCCATCGCGATCCAGGTAATCTTAATTGCTTCCAGAGTCCATAGGGGTATCTGGTGCTGGATTTAATTCTGATCCGATACTTGCAAGCACATGTAACATCTGAGACAATGTCGCATATGAAATCTAAAAAAAATCCCATTTCACTGGCGTTTGGTAAATATATGCGTCCTTTGAGTGCATGGATCTGCATTGTACCAGACTTGATAAAACTCATACGGCGCACTATTGGAATCTATGGACAGAAATAAAAATAAAAAAAACCGGTAATTCCAGTTAAACTTGTTCCACCAGTATAGGTATATGTAAATTCTCTGTCTATGCGTTGTTAGTCGATTAACGTTGACGACATCATCATTTGTAAAAGCTCTAATTACCTTATATCTGAATACAGTACATTTTCTACTAATTTCACCCAGTTTCATAAAAAATCTCATCAGTAATTTCAAATTCTAAAATCTTTTTAAAATTTATTTGCGCGAGTGCATGTACAGTATATTGTATTTTCTCGCTGACTCACTGGGTTTTTGATACTGTGGATCAAAAACTATTGCATGTACATGTACATTGTTTACTGACTAAACATTTCGCAGAAGCAACTTAAAAGTCAAACAAATGAATGTCATTTGAAAAGCAACAAGTACATAAGTAAACATGAGTTTTTTTAATGACGTGGTTTAAAATAAACGAGAAAAAAAAGTAGAAATAACATACTGTATCAAAAAGTATTGGCAATCGTTCAAATATTGCTTAATGATCGAATGTTCCCAATTCTTGTACTTTCACTCTTTGCATCCAATTTAATTAATCTTCCCGATGATTTTAGCATTTTTAAAAGTTAATCAACAGGTAGTTTCGGTCAAATTTTTTGAAACGATAAAAGAATAAAGAGCCTATTGAGAGGAATTCTTTTAACATTACCTTCCTCCATTGTCGTTACACTACTGATAAAAAAGTGTAATTTCTAGATTGCAGTTCCCGTGTAAAAAGCGAGCACCGATCCCCCTCCAGTTTTTATATGTGCAGGTTACCCTTGACACGTTAAAACCGAGTTGTTTAACCCTCAAGTGAACCTGGCAACGGTGTTGTTTACTGTTGTTACGTACCCCTTTAAAAGTGTCTAAACATCAACAGGAAATCTGCACTCGTTTCGGTTGGACGAGCCCGAAGATTCTTTATGTGCTATTTTTAATTGAAACTAAGTGCACATGCATGCGAGCAGATTATTGCGAGGATTTCGAGCGTGGATAATTGCTGGTCCTGGCAATAAATCACGTTAATCACCGCTACCTGGCGATGCGACATTTCAGTGAGGTTGCCATGCCAAATATGTCTCGTCGCCTAGCTGGAACCTGATATTAATTCGAGCTGATGATGAAAGTGCTCAAAATTGACAGCAAAATGGCTAAAATCGGCGTTGCTCCCATCCTTTTTTTTTTGTAAATAATGGAATTAGTTTATTTCACGGGAAATTTCCAAAAATCATTGCAGCGCTCTCGAAATACGAATGGCAATATTTTTTTTATCATAATTTACATGTGTACTACATGTAGTATGTACCCAAAGTAGATAAAATTACGCAACCGTCCATTGGCACCGGATATCGCGTATGGTATCCCCATGTACTGTAGTTCAAGCGCCTTTGTTGAATTACAGTAGTCACTTTTTAGCAAATTAATCTCTATACATGCATGTACTGTACTCAAATTAAAAAAATACACGGGTTGAGAAAATTCCTTCATTTCTTAAACTTTTTTTTTAATCTCTCTAAATATACAGTATATTTAAACTGATTACAATACTATACTTTACTTAAACTAGAGAGGCGAGGTGAACTTCCGTTGAGTTTTTCACTGCTTTTGAGTAGAAGAGTACTGTATCGCATTAATTGCTCCTGTAAAATTTACCAAATTTGCTAGGGTAATTTTCCAGTGATGACCTTTGCTATCTATCCCCTTCAAAAACGTAGAACATAACACTGCACATTATTTATTCACCGAAGACGCGCTAAGTAGTTCATTGTTTACTTTCGGTGAACTGCAAAAGTGCCGTGTCATCTGTTTGTCACTTGAGACAATAAGTGTGAACGTCTTTTCACGCGATTGCATTTTGATTTTTATAAACCATGGCTACTGTTTTCTACCAGTCTTTTTCCCAGCCCCGCTTCGTGTCGCTAAATATGTCGATTTGTCTTCTTTCAAACTTTTTTTAATTTTGGGATATATGGATGGCACTCCAGTCAGAGAAACCAGTTTAATTGAAGGCCGTGTAGGAAATCTACTTCTAGACTATTTCTGAAAACAACCAAAAGGTTTAACAGTATAGGTGAATTTGTGTGAACGTTAAAATCATCGTGACTTAAATAACGACTATCAAAAGTGTCATTCGTAAGACTTCCGTTTGAGAACCTTTTTTTTTTTTGGTTCATACAAAAACTGCAGTTGTACCTAGCCAATAACGTAATGTACTTATTTAATTTTTCTTTGCATTTTAGTTGCGCTAGTTTGCCAAGATGACAATTTCCGCTGTGAGGATGGAAAGAAGTGCATTCCACTCAGGTGGAAATGCGATTATGTTCCTGATTGCCATGATGCCTCTGACGAGCCTGACGATTGCCGTAAGTTACATGTATAATATGGAAATCATACAATGCTTTGCCCCTCTGTTGCATAAGGGTAAGAATACATTGAATGCTTATTGCAGGCGCTTACCATTCTGCGTACAACTACAAAGTGAGGCATATAAGTCTGTTTTCGGATCAAACAACAACAAAAATACTATATAATTTATGGACTGAACGTGATGAGATGGATCGAATTGTAATATGGGTATAAGAACACACACTACAGGATGCTTATTGCAGGCGCAATAAGACTTTACAGACTTATGCCTCACCATGTAGTTTTACGCAGAGTGGTAAGCGCCTGCGATTACCCTAAAAGTGCTCAGCTTAAAAACATATGTACAGTACATATACCTGTAGTTAAAATACCGAGAACTACTTTTCATAAATGGTATCAAGTACATTTGTCAGGTGGTTACAAAAAAATAGCTTATTTTATTAAGTACATGTACGTCGCATCATTGGCAAGAACATAAATGTTCTTTAATATGTGTATTCAACTCAGGGTGCGTCATGATACGCACCCTAACCTACGCGCAAGCCAAGAAATCAGATTCTGTAACATACGTTGGTATATGATAATCATCGTCTGGTAAAGAAACGTACGTGTTTCTTCTTCACTCAGGGGTAGGCAAATTTTGCACGCTGCATCTGTCGTCTGTACGCTAAGTTTCAATTAGACTCTCGATTATCTTGATAAAATAAATTAACTGATGATGAAATGTGCTCCACTGTCCCAAACACTATTGCAGGGTGCTTGACATTTCACTTTTTCGCGCATGAACTCTTTCAGCTTCAAAAAATTGTTTTACAATGTACTTGTATGACTTCTTGATTTTTGGACTTGAACAGGGTGGCCACAGGTCAGGGAAGTCAGTGAAAAAAATAGTGGTCAGGGAAGTCATGGAAATTTGTGAGTGGTCAGAGAAATTTTCCAAAATAAAAGCAAAATGATATCCATGCACTCAGTCTGCTAGCAGGTCCATCCCCAATTCTCTTCAGCTAGACATGTAACAAAATCTAGTGTTTTGCCAAGCGTTTTATTTTTCATTATGAGTGACAAAAAAATGATATGCATTAACGAGTAAGTTTTGGTAAGGGAATTTTGGATTTTAGTCAGGAAAAAGTCAGGGCAATTGAAAATGAAAATTTTGAGGCCGCCCTATTGGAGTTAGGGTAGTCACGCCGGATCCCAATTCATGCCAGTAGATGACGTAAATTTTAACGCAAACATAAGCGTTGCAAAAGATTGACGAAAAACAAAATAAACAAGTACAGTACTTCCTTCTGTTTCAGAGGAAGTCCCATTGGACCTTACAATTCATTCATTTGAAAATGTTTTATTGATGTACAGTACTTTGAATGCCTGAGACCGAGCAAGGTGGCTTAGAGGTTAGCATCCTCGTCTTGCATTCGGTAGACTCAGGTTCGATTCCCGGGTCGGCTA